>PVJH01024157.1:0-33603 GCA_004026705.1 Nesogale talazaci | reverse complement strand
CAAATGAAACATGAGCTTCTTAGCTCCGTGTTCAAGGCCTGACAGAGCATGGCTCCAGCATGAATTTAAAATGTATTGTCAACTTCTACACAATTCACTGTTTCCCTCCCTTTCCCCCCACTCTTTGAGTCAGTGACCCATGTTCCAATACACCACGCCACACTCCGCCCCCGCCCCCCCCCATCTCCTCACTTTGGTTTCTTCTTTCTCTGGCATTATTCTTCACCTCTATCCCTTCCCCCAAATTTCTCAAGGTCTGGTTCGAATCGCATCAGTCCCATGTAGCCTTTCTCCAAAACACTCTTCCGAATGTCACCTCATCTGTACTGTTCTCGTGAGGACACCACAGGATCTTGGTGGCAAAGTGGGTTGGGGGTTGGGCGGCTAATCTGAAGGTCAGCAATTCACAACCATTAGCCTGTCCAAGGGAGAAAGCTGAAAGTTCTCATAAAGATTTACAGCCTCAAAAACCCATTGATTTGGGCAGTTATACTCTGTTCTCTGGGGTTATGATGAATCAGAACTGCCTTATTGGAAGTCAGTGAGTGTGTGTGTGTGTGTGATTGAGTAAGTGCGTGTGAGTGAGGGAGCGAGTGAGTGAGTGAGTGATGGCCACATCACCTTTGAATAATCTTGTCTACACAGAGGAAAATGAAATGAGCTCTGAGCATTACTTGAAGACAAATGACAATAAAGAAAAAGTTCTAAACATAGCATGATTTCTTGTGGTTATAGTACTAACGATAGGCAAATTACAAGAGGAAAGAAATTCTCCCGATAAAGAAAATTATTTTAATGCTTTACAGTCGATTAAAGTCAGATGATACTTGATAAAGCTATTCATGGAACTTTCGTATTCAAAGTCCCTAGTGATAATAAATGTAATTCCACTAGAACAAGACTAGAACCAAAGTCTAGAGTCATTAATTCCTCTCCCTAGTCCAGTCTTCCTGAGACTGTGGTTCCATCTGATTTTATAAGTATAACAGACACAGACTAGGTAAATGTCTCACCTACAAGACAGCATTCTTAGTGAATTGGCCCCAAGTGGACCTTTCTATGTGTGCTCACTGGCATATGTAAAATACTTATGAATAAATGGACTTTTAAAGGTGTTGTCAGGTATTTCACTGCTAATCTCAAGGTCAGGGGTTTAAACCCACCAACTAGTCCACGTGATAAAGATGAGGCTCCCTGCTTGAATAGATTTATTGGAGCCACTGAAATCCTACAGAATTTGAGTCAGAACTGACTCAATGACAGTGTTTTGTTTTTTAATGTCTATTAAGTGAGAGTTCTATTTTATTAGTTTATTTATGAGTATAGGGATGTTAGGGGCTATATATGTGTTCTGATATGTTCAGAAGAGACCCACTGTACTGACAGATATTAAATCCATGAAAAGTCTATTAGGGCATGTCTACTCTACATATAATATCATGAGTGTTTTCTATCTTGTCTTCTTGTAACAAACTAGGCTAAATTGCAAGATGAGTTCCTTGGGGATTTTTCTCTAAGGAACAGAGAAAATTATTTCAAATCAGCTTGTGAGTGGGGAGTGGGGCAACTATAACTGGGAGTTCTAAAACAGATAGAGAAGTATGAATCTTTTTAACATCATAATCAGATATAAGCTCATTTGTGGCCACAGATATGATGAGAATGCTAATACAGACTAGGGAGTGTTGAGGAGATATGGTAATAGATGGCATCATTAGGAAAGATTGGTGAAATTTTATGGAATTCAGTGCAGATCATTTCTGAAGAAAGCAACAGGAAAACCGTCATACGCACACAGATGTCAAACACCTCGTCCACGGCTGGCCAGTGAAGTCTGGAGTAGTAAGCACCATGCATTTTCCCAGTGATTCTGCAAGCCCTGAGTCGGGAGTTCAACCGAGGCCTCACTCTCGCTGTGAACACTAAGCTAACCACGGAGGACACAGCGCGGAGCTGAGCACTGTCCTGACGATCCGCGTGGTGGGAACAAGGGGATGCAGAAAACACAAAGGAGCCCTTACCTGCAAAAGTGAAAAGCGAAGAGAGGACTACAAGGGCTGCCCGGGCTGGACGGGGTTGGGCTCAGGCTTCTTGGAGTGAGACTGAAAGTCAAAATAACATCAATCCAAGTGGGGGAAGTGACTGCATGAAAAATAGCCCCGCTTCAAGCCAGACTCACGCAGGGCATGCTTCTCAAACCCCCTGAAGCAAGCATCCCCATCACGAGCCTTTTTCAGCTGTGAAATATCCAACAGGCAAAATGCTTCCTGCTGAAATCTACATTTTAAAAACCACAGCTGCCATTTTTTAGTTGTGCCTTTTCTTTGCCACAGAACGACTTGGCAAATCTTTCACATACGATGTTTGTATCAAAGAAGACTCCCGTGTGCCCTTTTATAATGAATATATTTCATTCCCAATTGAAGACTCGGGCCATGACTCTGTAGTAGAACTGAGGAAAGGTAGCTAGCAGACTAGCAGACAGTGGTCTTGAAAGTTCAGATTAAAGACTGTAGTTTTTCTTTCTTTTTTTTTTTAATGCAAATCCACTACATTTCCATGTGGGAAGATAAATTTAGAGGCACTTTTCAGTGAAAAGGTGGTCTTCCTTGTAACAAAGACACAGCAAGTGCACTACCCCTTGGGGTATGGAGTGGGGGACAAGGATACAAAGTGTTTGTATGCTTATAGTCATAATAAATACTACAATTTTAAAAGTAACTATAAATTATTTTGCATTCCAGAAAGTTTTCTCAAATTCAACTGTCAATGGGTCATTATAAATCCCATCACCACTAACCAACCTAGTCAGTTAAGAGCATTCACTAGAGTCAATCTCAAATATTCATGATACAGAAGGTAAGATACAAGCCATTTATTATATTATTCCCTTTGGTCTCATGTCATTTCACCTTTAAAGAAGAAGTGAAACCTGCATCGGTAAGGATTTTGCCAATGAATCCACCAGAGAATGAAATGCTCACAATAAAATATGTGTGTATTTTAATGGAGAAAACAAATGATGAATTGGGTAGATATTCTTGGACCAAGTTATAATGAACAGTAGAAATGTGGGCAGTGGGTCAGTAGACACTTGCTCTTAAGCAATGGAATTCAAAACATTCATTTGCCTCTCCATTGGATCGGGGCTCTCCACCATATATCATGTTTTGTTACCTTAGCGAATGAAGTCTTTGATTAGCACCTGGTCTGTGCTGTTTCAATCTATCTGCGCCCTTCATTGACATGGAGAATTGGCAATGTCAACTCAAATTAGACTCAGGCTTATCAGGTCTGCTGAGTATGAATGCCACCCTTGTCTCCCATTCAGTGGGCAATGGAGAAAATTGACTGTATTTATCTTAAACTAAAATAAAGGGCGTAAAATGGATAAAGTCTTAGGTCTATACAACCATTCTCTGGTGTGGTGTCAATGCGCGGTACTGGGTTTCCTTAGGAGACATACAGAGTGCATTTGAAAGCTGCGACCCATCGGCAGGCTGTGCTCCATCTTGGCAGCTCATTGGAAAGTTCTCAGGACCATCCCCTGATAGAGCCTCATTTGCTCTAAGTACAGTCTTATCTAGCATTCCTGGTCCTAAAATAAGTCTGCAGAGGCACTCAGGCTGCTCCTGGTCACCACGTGGAAACACAAGATGTGCACGAGGAGGTACCCAGAAACCTACTTCTATATGTACCATAAAAACAAACAAACAAGCTACACTTTCCTTGTCCTCGGAACCAGGAAAGGTAAACATGGGCTCTCTAAATGTGAAACAATTCTGGATAAATTCATAACTATTCATTGCAGAAATAATTATCTATCTGGTGACTCGTATGCAGAATGGCCATTTCTGAAACAGGGCTCCAGACCGGTTTCAGGTTATTGATAGGAAGTTAGAAAATTATGGTTTGCACCCACAGAGAATAAACTATTAGATGGATGAAATGCCTTTGGAATAAACTCTCGGGGGTGGGGGGAGCAAGGAGGGTGGGGTGGGAGGTGGGGATAATGTTTCATGAGAGACCGTCTTGAAACTGTTCATCTATACATTTGGTCTGGGAGTTAGGACCCTTGTGTCATCTACCTTAGCTCCCTTCATTATCTTTATTGAACTGGTTTTTGCCACAAATGATGACAAGGCCTTCCAGAATAGCACTTCTCTGCCTAGTTATAGCTGGATTGTCGCAAAGAAAGCAGGGTGGGCACGAAACCTACCCGAGAATAATTTCACATTCAAGATCAACAAAATGTCCAAAGTCAATTACATGCTAATCCGACCTTGACATTTAAGAGCCATCTTCAAATTTACAGTTTCAAACTCCGCAAATGAGAAGTGGCATCTATTTTAAATGCAATGGTGACATTTACCATGATGGAAGCTCTACAAGAGGGGGATGGTGGCCTAGTACCCAAAGAACAATCCAGGGACCCCCTAGGCTCTGCCGATCCCATGTCCTGTGCCACCACTGACAGCACCTTGAGACTCCGGCACTACAAATAATAAAAGGGAGGGCGGAGTACAGCGGAGGGTGCATTTTCTTAAAAGTGACTTCAAGAAGAGTCTCCTCTTAATGTAAACAAGACACTAGCGATGAAAGAAGACACAATTTACTGGAAGATGCTATCTTCTCTTACATCTTAAGAACAAGGGCAAGGAAGAAACAGAACTGAAAACTGGGGAAAAGGCCAGGTTGGAGGCAAGCACTGGGGGAGGGGGAGACTTGGGCCCCAAGCAATGAGCCTCTGAGCTAGGGTGTCACTCCCAGGATGGGAGAGAAAGGGCAGCTATGAGAAAAAGGATGGTCTGCCAGTGAGCTTTTTCTACATAAAGGATGAACAGGGAGGTTAAGGTGGGGATGGAGATGGGGACCATATACCCCCAGCAATGGGTAAAAGAAATACTGTTTGGATTTCTAATAAAAAATGTCGGAGATGTACACTGGAATCAGAAACATGGGGAATTCATGACAGATGATCCCTTCAGGAACAGTGGGGAGAGTGTTGATACTGGGATGGTGGAGGGAAGGTGGAGTGGAAAGGGGGAACCAATTACAGGAATCTACATATAACCTCCCCCCTGGGGCACAGGCACCAGGGAAGTGGGTGAAGGGACACGTCGGACAGTGGATGATATGACAAAATATTGGGAGGAAGGGGAAATAGGAGGAGCTGATACCAAGGGCCTAAGTAGAAGGATGATTCGAGAATGATGATGGCAACAAATGTACAAATGTGGTCTGCATACAACAGATGTAAGTATTGATCATGATAAGAGTTGTATGAGCCCCCCCCAAAAATGATTTTTTTTAAAAAAAAGTCACATCTACAGAGAAGATTCTGAGAATCCTCTAACTTTTGAAAGCTAAGAGGCTCATTAGAATAAAATCAGTATATCATTTTCGAGCAAAGCCTGATTAGGAAAAGTATTCAAATCACTTTGGAGCAGGCATGCTTTTTATTCATTAATTAAGGGAATCATTTCTCTTGTATGTCCTATCCACAGAGCTCAAGAGGAATAATCAATCCTCAGTGGTGGGCACCAGCCTTTTCCTGCTGACTCTTTCCAGAAGGGGTCCAGGACAAGGCAGGGGGTTATAACATGCCAGCTCCCACCTCCTGAGGATGGCTGCATGACGTTTAAGGAAAAGGGATATCTTGACACCCCCTCCCATCTGATTTGTATTTCAGTGTTTATTATTTTCAGTATGCCAGCAGCCAGACAAACTCATGGATGCTGCATCTCAGACCAACAGATTTAAAAAAAAAAATATGCTGACGCTTCCTGCAGCGCAGATGTTTAACTTCTGCGCCACAAATTAGACGTGGGCATTTTCACGTCACTCCATCAAATCAGAAGGCGGTCAGATAAGTTAATAGGTTAAAAAGGTGTGTGGGGGGGAGGGGGCAGTGCTAAGCAAACCCTGAGCTGAACTAGGTAAACATACTGCAAGCTGCGGCCAGAGCCTCTGCAGAGAGGATCCAAAGCATACTACAGTCCATTAATATTCTGTTGCACAGATAAAGCATGGATCACCTCTAATGAATGTCCCCAATAACCCTTCCCTTACACCCTAATCCACCTCAGTGCCTCCGATGTCTCTATGCAGAGAGCGGCCTTTCTTTAGAGAAGGCGGCATGGGGGATAAACAAACAGTCGGGGAGAAGGAGAAAAAGACAGCCCCGCTAGGCCTACTGCTACATTCTTTCACGATGAGCTGTTAAGAGATGGCCAGTGCCGAGGCTGTAGTAACTTTAAATATGCAGCCAGGCTTTCCCTCCGACTGTAATGCAAAACATGCCGAAGGAACGCTGCCGGTCTGCCTTTCCACATTAAGCCATGCAGTTAAGACATGTTCCTCCGCTCACTGCGGTGCTCCGAGGCTGTCAGTACAAACAAACGCTAAAGAGCTATTGGCTGCAGGAGAGAGCCGAGTGCCATGCAGAAAGCATTAAAATATTAAAGGCAGACAATACTTACTCCAAGGTCAGCCCCGGAATCTGTAGCCTTTCCCGCTGGGCTTTCATGGTTGGTATATGTCACCACTCTCTAGTCTATTGTAACCATGCCACACAGTCCCCGCCCGCGTCCCGGTGATGACAGAGAGCCAAAAGGAACCTCTATAAAGGACTGGACTAACACTCTCTCGAGGGGGAGGGGAGCCTGCAAGTTTGGGTCCTTCCACCTCCAGCTGCATCATCTGGAGATGTCAGCTGCTTCCCCAGGTGAACGGCAGTGCACACCACGCGGATCTCGTGAAGGGAACGGGGCTTTCAGCTCTGCATATCAAGTAATTGGCTTCTGATTTTTCTTTCTTTTTTTATTTTTTTAAAAGAAAGTCGCTCCACGCACAGACCCACTTTTCACCTCGGTGAAATGCAAAATCCTTTTCACCACACCGACTGCAAAAAATCATAAAGCAACAGTATCAGACTTAGAAAAGAGTTTATCCCAAGCAAACCTCAGCGCCTCCTCCCGCCTCCTCCCCTGCGATGCTCTCGAATGGAATGGGACCGCCCAGAGTAAGTTCCCCTTCCTCTCACCCTGATGGAGTTGGCAGACTCATTCATAAGCCACCAGGCAGCAACAGGAAATGGTGCGGAATGAAAATACTGAGAAACGTCTCTATAGCCAGACGGCCAGCATTGGAACAAGGATGAAATGAACGGCATTAATACAGGGGGGCGGTGATCTTGGTTTCAAGGCAAAGACTTGTGCCAACAGGCACTGCCCTTGGATGGGAAAGTACCAACTGGGAATGAATCTTGGAGATAGGGGCTTGTGATCCACACTTGATACAATCAGTCCAGTAAGAAAGAAAGAAAGAAAGAAGAAAGGCGAGAGTATATACTTTGACAGCCTGAGCGTGTATCATTCTGGACTTATTCAGAAAACACCACATTCCCAGTCTTCATCACTTTGGATCAAGGGTACTTCCATTGTCATGCAGAAGGAATACATTTGACTCATTTCCTCCGGTGTATTTTAAAAAGCTTTAAAAAGTTGGCAACCACTGGTCTGTGAACAAGAAGCAATAAAATGAGAACTTCAGTCACCATTCTAATTTTTAACCATTATAAAACCACACATACATACACACAGCCATATTGTGGTGAAAGGTAGCTTCTTGGAGGGCTGCTCTTTAAAAGGCTATTCAGTCCAATTTCATCTTTAGATGAGGCCAAGTAGTGGTAGCACCAAAATTAGATCTTGGCATGCTTACTGCTACCCTGGGGTCCTTTCCATGCACGAAGGTCACATACCGCTGTTCAAGGTGTGCACTACACAAGGGAGCTGGGCAAAGAGGGGAGAACATTTGAAATTACTTCCCAATGCTCCATGCCTCCACCCCCACCATGGGCGCTCCCCCACCCCATTTCTTTATTGTCACAAAGACAACCCCGCACCTTCGTTGATCTAGAGCTGCAGTTCTCAATCTATGTGTTGGGACCCCCTTGGGTGTCGAACGACCCTTTCACAGGGGTTGTCTGATTCATAACAGTAGGAAACTTACAGTTATGATGTAGCAATGAAAATAATTTTATGGTTGGGGGGGTCACCTCAACATGAGGAACTGTATGAAAGGGTCGTGGCCTTAGGAAGGTTGAGAATCATTGATCTAGAAGGTCACCTGTTTCCAACTTGACCAACGTGCCACATGGACCAATTCGCATGATGCTCCATGCTCTAAGTTGTAGTAGGCCAATTGGATGGGGGCCATTTGGTTATGTTCACCCGGCATCACCTTCTCCTGCTGTGTGGGTCCATGGTCACGGATCTGCCTGGTGTTTGAGTTAGTGGCACACTGGGAATACCATCATTGTGAGCAATCATACAGACTCACACTTCGATGTAGACCAACAAATGTCAGATAATACACAAAGTATAGCAAAGGAAGAGGTAGAGACATAATGGAGTACAAAGGAGACCAGAGAAATCTTACATAGGGATTTCAGGGAAGGTTCAAACAAATAGGTGGGGACAGCCAGATTACAGTAAAGACAAAAGAATTAATTACTACCTTACCAAAACAAACAAACAAACAAAAAACAAAGGGGAAGCAAAAAAAAAAAAGCAGCAGTTAAAGTCTTTAGATCTACAACTTTTAATGATTTAAGGTAGACTCCATCTTAGGTAACACTTTAAATTTTTATTCAGAAGGATTTTATACATAAACCCTCAAAAAAGAAATAACAGCTTTTGCCAGTGGAATACTAGATATTTTCACTGGGAGTTCATATTTTTTTTGTGGTTTGTTTTTTTGGGTGGGCATCACTGTCCTCTGGTGGTGGGAGTAGGAGGCCCAGCCTTTGCTCCTGTGGAGCCGCTGCTGGAATTGAACCTCCATCCTAGTGGGCCGCAGTCCAGCGCACAACCACCATGCCACCGGGGCTCAGCCCAGGAGTTCCTATTTTTATTGTTGCTGTGTGCCTTCAAGTTAATTCTGATGCATCTAGACCTGCATGAGATATATATATATATATATATATATATATATATATATATATATATATATAGAGAGAGAGAGAGAGAGAGAGAGAGAGAGAGGGGTGAGAGCAGCCCCAGAGCGTTCCTGGGTGATTTAAGGGCAGTCATCAGGTCTTTTCTCTTGTGGAGGAGCCAAGGGTCAGTCCAAACTACCGACTCGTTAGCATTTGAGTGTATTACCAATTGGGCAACCAGAGAACCCTAGATAGGCTGTTAAACACTCCTAATTTTAACTTGTACTACGACAAATTCATTACCTGGGACCCAACACTAATAAGCCCCCTTCCACAGTTAAATATCTAAAATCCCACCATTCCCACTCAAGTTACCTTGATCGTTACTTGGCAAGATGACTGGAATCTCTCTCTCCTTTTCCTCTATCGATATTTGGCTCTATAATATCCAGAATGATTCCCCACCCCCACTCCCTATACCCCATATGTCAGACTTCTCTATTCAAAGTCCTTCAATGGTTTCCTTCTCAAAGTAAAAACCCAAACATTAAACAAATTAGTTAAAGGTAGGGAAATTCAGGTCAACAGGGATGAGCACATTTTATTCAAACAAGGACACAGTTTTCAGCCAAAATTGTAAGCAAATAAGGAAGGAAGGAAGCATGGTCTGGAGGAGTAGGAGGGAGTCAACCAACCAGGGGCACCTGCGGGGAACAGCTTCTTCATTGAGAAGGCTGGGAAATACTGCAAGCATGTGTCTTCCTTTCTCCAGGAACTGCTCCTCAAGGGTGGGGTAGATGTTTCTCTTCACAAAAGTATTCAAAGTGACAGAGAAAGAGCAGGATAAGTATATCATTCTTTAAAAAAAAAGTTTTCAGAACCCTGGGGGACGAACAACAGAAAATTGGGGGAAGGGAGGTGTCAGACAGTGCAAGACATGACAAAATAATAATAACTTATAAATTATCAATGGTTTGTGAGGGATGGGGGAAAAATGAGGAGCTTATGCCAGGAGCTCAAGGAGAAAGAAAATGTTTTGAAAATGATGAGGGAAACAAATGTACAAATGTGCTTGACACAATGGATGGATGGGATGTCATGAGTTGTATGAGCCCCCAATAAAAATGATTTTTTTAAAAAAAGTTAAAATATGTGAAAAGAACATGATTTCAAAAACAAGTGACTTCCACATGGAAGAAGCACACCAGCCTGTGTGACCACGAGGTAGCAATGGAAGCAGTTATGAGGCCTCAAAGAACAAAAATCATATCACTATGTGCCCACCTTCCTGAAATGATCGCTGAAGACAAAGGTGTGCATAAGCAATTGTGGTGAAGAAAGCTGATGGTGTCTGGTTATCAAAAGATACAGCATCAGGGTGTCTTAAAGGTTTGAAGGTAAACAAATGGCCATCTAGCTCAGAAGCAACAAAGCCCACATGGAAGAAGAACATCAGCCTGTGTTACCAGGAGACGTAGAAGGGATCAGGTATCAGGCATCAAAGAACTAAAAATTCTATCATTATAAATGAGGGGGAGTACACTTTGGGGACCCAAGGCCCATCTGCAGGGGAAGTGACATCCCCTTACAGAAGAGTCGTGGGGAGGAGACAAGCCAGTCAGGGCACAGAGTAGCAATGATGAAATATACAACCTTCCTCTAGTTCTAAAATCTTCCCCCCTCCCACCATCATGATCTGAATTCTACCTTCCAAATCCAGTTAAACCAGACAATGTACACTGATACAGATAGGAACCCAAAAAAATGGAGAATCCTGGACAGATTTAGGACCAGTGGTGATAGTGGTGATACCAGGAGGGTATGGAGAGAAGGTGGAGTAGAAAGGGAGAACTGATTACAAGGAACTACATATAACCTCCTTCCTGGGGGATGGACAACAGGGAAGTGGGAGAAGGGAGACATAGGGCAGCATTCAATATGACAAAATAAAAATAATCTATAAATTATCAAGGTTTCATGAGGGAGGGGGTAGCAGGAAGGGAGTGGAAAAAGGAGGAGCCAGTACCAAAGATTTTAGTAGAAGGAAAATATTTTGAGAATTGTGGGACAAAATCAGGACTTTTCCACAATTATATATATTCCAAAATATTAAGCAAACACTAGCAACCATGATCATGGTGTGGAAGTCAGAATTTAGATATACTCCCTAAAGTAAAGTGACCAGGTTTTAAGTGGGACACTATTGACTGGGGGGTGGGGATGGGGCTCTTGATTAAAATGTGGTCTATAAGGAGCAACAAAAATGTTTATAGGACACAAAAGTAGCATTGCAATATATTTATTTTAATTTTAAAACTTCGTGGGGACATTGTTAAATTGTTAAAAAGTGGGAAGTCTGGTCACTTTAAAGGCTTCAGATGACAGGCCTCTGCCTCACACAATAGATAGGGCAAACTCTCCTGCTGCAAGCTTTAGCTAAAGTCTTCTGCCTAAGGGCAATCAAGGCTAGGCTGTCATCAGGAAATTTTGGTCCGCCCATCTAATCACATGGGAACCCCACACTTCCTATAACATGTACCTATAGTACCTACAGAGAACTATTGGTTCTTGGCTGTCCAACATTCTTCACCAGCACCACAATTCAAATGCATTTAGTCATCTTTGGTCATTCTTATTCAATGTCCAACTTTTATATGTGTTTGAATTATTTGCTATGACCTGTGCTGGTCTTACGAAATGTATCATGTTATCTACAGCTTCACCTCTATCACCATGTTTCAACGTACACTTCCTTCCTCGTTGTGTTCAACTTTGGAGCAACAAAATGCTCCATATTTGTTGCTAGTAATTATCCATGCATTTAGATCACATGCTTGGTTGATGTCAGACTGAAGCCCTTGGTAGAATTCTTCAAGTTCTTCATCACTAGCTTTAGTTGTTGGTGTATAAATTTGGATAACAGCTGTATCTCATGGATTTCCTCCAAGGTGGACAGACCTAATCCTATCACAGACAACATTGTGCTTCAAGAAGGATCTTACAATGTCTGTTTTGACGAGGAGGGCAGCACCATTCTTCTTGATGCGTCGCTCCTGGTATAGTAAGCCATGTGATTTTATCATCCAAAATGGCCAATCCAAGTTCATTTCGGCTTACACATGCATCGAAATTTATGTGTTCCATTTCATTTTTGACAACTACAATTTCATTCATTCCAAGTTCTGATTATTCGTTGATTTTCACAGCACTTTCTTCTCATTTGGGGTTGTGCGTCATCAGCAAATGAAGGTCACAAGTCTTGACTTCCACAGATTTCACTTCATTCACATCACTTTGATCAATTCTCAGAAGTTCCAGTATCCGAATCCTGAGTCACTCTGAGTTGGCCTGTGCTGGATGGCAGTGAGTGACTAAGGGAGGAAGGTTCTATTAACACTAGGACATGTGCCAATTCTCAAATGTGTAGGTATTAGGTCATGAGAACCTTCCTATTTCTCTATGTAGTTGTGGCATCCATTACCCCCATTTTCTATATCAGGGTTTTCTGGAGAGAGAAGGATAGGGCATAAGGGGTAGGTGCTGGCACGATTCATTGGACCTGTAAAAGCAGATACACTTTATTGTGGAATTTGGGCTAAAGTACAATTTAAAAAAAAATTATTGGGGCTGAGCTCTGGTGGCATAGTGGTTTTGTGTGGGACTGCAGCCCACTGGGTTGGTGGTTCAAATCCAGCAACAGCTCTCCAGGAGCAAGACTAACCTTCCTATTCCCACAAGAGGGCAGTGATGCCCCTCCCCCCAAATTTATTATGCATTGGGGGAGGGCTTTACAATTCTGACCATCAATTGTGTCTTCAGCAGCTTCAGTTACTTTTTAACCCACCCAGTCCCCAATTGCTCATCCAAACCATCCCTTTTTGCTTTTCTCCAATTTGGGTATTACAAAACCCCTTCATGGAAGTTCATGCCCGTCAACTGTCTGGTGTATCACCTCATCTTCCTTCCTTGCGTCTTCTGACTTGGCAATCCCCAGAATCTATTCCCTGTGGACTGAAAATCTCCATCTTGGTATTTCTTCTTTATGACAGTGTTGTCATATGATATTGATCATTCTGTGACTGACTGACTTCAGTCAGCACAATCATCTCCAGGTCCATCCATGCCATGAGGTGCTTCAGTATTTCCCAATTGTTATTCTAGCAATGTATAGTGTTCCTTGGTGTGTGCATACTGATGTTTCTTCATTACCTTCTCCTAAGGAGCCAGATGCTCTTTCCACACATCAGGACCCCAGAAACTGTCTCTAGGTCACCAAAACCAATGGAAAGGATGTCTATGAAATATATAAACAGCAACCACGATAGGAAAGTCTGCATAGAAATATAACCCAAAGCACTTATGAAATAGGTTCTACTCCATTTGAGACCACATTGGAAGGGTTCTGACTCAAAAGTAAAGGTGGGTGTGTTCATTTGGGGGTGCACAGGCTGCTGTGTTTTAAGCATAAAGGTTTTACTTCCCATATAAAATTTGAGAAAATAATCTCCCTAGGTCAATATTTCTTCCTTTCTCCTTCTCTACTTTCACGGAATATACAAAAGTATACGGCAAGAGTGAGAATGAACACCATTATTTTAAATGCTTAACTACCTGCATCCTTAGAGTGCGTGTGTTTCAGCGATGGATGAAACAGCTTGCGGAGTGTGTATTAAAATCAGAAAATACAAACAAGGCAACAAATGAAGCCAAGCAATAAGCACAAGGCCTGTGCAGGTGTCATCAGAGGTGCTCTGGTGGTGAGTGGCCTGGAATCAACCAAGCCTTTAGATTACCTTGTTCTGGAAAACACCAAGGAGCGACAAGCACTATTTGAGGGAAGAAAAAGAGGCACTCCATGAAGAGAAGATCTGGTGATTTAGTGGCTACATGCTGGGCTTCTAACTTTGAAGTCAAGAATTCCAAACCAGCAGCTGCTCAGTGGGGAAAGAAAAGACTTTCTACTCCCATAAAGAGTCATGGCCTCTAGAGGCTTGGAAACCCACAGGGGCAGCGCCACCCTGCTCTCGAGGGTCACTCTGAGATGGGAGGTGAGTTTGTGGAGTCATGATGAGAAAAGAAAGAGTGTATCAGGGAAAGGGAACAGCAAAGGTAGCATTTCTGGGACAAGGATGGATCATTAAGATCAGGTGTCTGATAGGTCGGGAATCATCAGATATTTTCTAAGCTTTTAGATAAAGCATGTTATTACAGGTGATGCAGAGATAACCAAAAACACAAGTGTGGATTAAATAAGGACTGTATCACTTGGCTAAGAAAAAGAGGAACAGAATGAAACTTACAAGAGGAACTAGATGTCTGTTCTATATGCTAATGTGATCAAAAGACAGGTTTTGACTTTGGTAGTATCTTTTAGTAACTAGAGTCATCTTTCCTAAGCAGACCTTCTAAACAGGTTAATGTCCTCTTAAGATTCCTCATCATTTCAAAGCAGGTTAACATGTGAATGAAGTGGCACATCCAGTAACATAGATTAAGTACTATCAGAGTTCAAGGCTTTAAAGGAAAAAAAAAGTCCCAAGGGATCCCCCCATCCTATAGGAATGAAATGAAAAATCAGGGCAAAAGTATCTTTCAAACACTCTTTGTCTCTTCCATGCCTACCATCACTGTTCCTCTTCTGTTTCCAGACTGCTTCAATTTGGAGGAGACCTTTTCTTTTAAGTCAGATCGGACTTATCATTGATTTCGATACTGTTTATAAAATATATTTTAAGATAGGTGACAAGGTAGCAATCGGGAAGCAGCATATTCAAGAACTAATGGAATTAGGTATGAAAGTGACCACCTTTGCACATTTTCTCAAGTAACACTGGAGGATACACATCAAGAAAACAATGATGTAAATAAGACATTTAAGATACATTCATCAGAGGAGTTCCAAGAAAGAAGCCACGCAGCAGCCTGAAGAATGCAACTCTCCAATTTGGAAAAAAATAGAGGAAAGGCTCAAGACACTTCAAGGAAAGGAAAACAAAATAAAATAACTCGAATATGCTCTTACATATGTGGTCATGTGGGACATAACAGGGGTTTTGTGGCAGCACTGCCGATTTGGGAGAGGAATCTGATAGATCCACTGCTATTGAATCAACTCTCACTCACAGTGAATTTCTGAGACAGAGTGAAATGGTTCTGTAGGTTCTTCCAAGGCTGTGCTCTTGAGAAATAGTTCAAAGTCATCACTACAAGTGCCCAAACACAACAAAACACCCCACCTGAGTGTGAGAGATCGTCTCAAGGATAGATTTGATGCACTGAACCAAAGACTTCCCTAACTAGGATGACATTAAGGATAACATCAAGAATGGTCCAGAATGAAATAACCAAGAAAGAAAAGACCAAAATAGATCTCAGAATGGACTTGGAAACCTACCTTTCAATGTAGATTAGCCAAAACAAATGGAAGAGCTGTCCATTGCTGAACACAAGGTCTCAAAGGATGACTCTGGAGTATCTGATAAAGTATTACACAGAAATATACAGATTTCAAGTTTGAAAACTAAAAAAAGAAGATCATACTCAAGAGTTCTCAACTTAAAAGGACTGAAGAAGAAAAACAAGTCTCCAGTTGAATTACTGAAGGATTCCATGGGCAAAATTAAGTAATACAAGAAGCATCAAAAGAAAATAGAAGGACACAGTCATTGTACAAAAAAAAAAAAAGAATCAATCAATGTCACAATCGGGAGGCAGCATATTCAAGAACGCATGGAATTGAAGGGAGAAGTTATTGGTGAAGAGCAAGACTCCAAGAATTGACAAAATAGTAATGAAAATGTTTTGACAAATAGGTGCAGTAGTGATGGTGCTCACCTATCTATGTCAAGTCTTTGGCAGATAGCTACCAGGCCATCTGAGGGAAAGAGAACCATTACAAAGAAATTCCAAGTATAATTTGAAATTTATCAAACAATGTCATTAACACTATATGCAACTCAAAATTTGTTGAATTCAAGTGCAGTTGCAGCAATATGTTGATAAAGAATTGCCAGGAAATCAAACCAGATTCAGAAGAGAATCTGGAACAAAGATTTTAATTTCTGATAGCTGATATATCTTGGCTAAAAGCACAGAACACCAGAAAAGCAAAGCCATTTGACTGTATGGATCATAAAAAATCATGGATAAATTATAGCAAAGAATGGGAATTCCAGAACATTTACTGTATATACTTGAGTAAAAGTCAGCCTGAATATCAGCTGAAACACCTAATTTTACTACAAAAACTTCATTTAAAATGTGCTGAAAAACTTAGTTTCTACATGACTGTATATGGTAGTTAGGCTTGGGTAGACCACGTACATAGATGAGGAGTCACTGTTTGACTAGAACAAGGGGGAACTGTGTGGCTTAAAATCAGGAAAGGCGTGCATCAGCTCCACATTCTTTCAGGACGCATATGCAAACTGTACTCTGGGCAAATAACCAAGGAGACGATCTACATGAAGTAGACCATGGCATCACCATCAGAGGGAGACTCACATTAAGAACCTGTGCAATATGCAGAGGACACAGCCTCACTTACTGAGGCACAGAGGAGTTGAAGCACGCACTGATGATGACCAAAGATCGTCAGCATAATTTCCATTTCAACAGAGAGGATACAGAAATCCTCGTGGGACCAGTAAACTACCAGTAAGCAGAGAAAACATTGCAGTTACCAAGCATTTCATTTCACCTGGATCCATAATCAATGCCCCCAAAAGCAGCTGTCAAGATGTTCAACAATGTTTTGCATTTGGGTAGATCTGCTGCACATGGTTTCCTGAAAGTATTAAAATGCAAATGTTGCATTGGATGATAATGGCAACGAATGTACAAATGTGCTTGACACAATGGATGGATGTATGGAGTGTGATGAGAATTGTACGAGCCCTCAATTAAAAAAAAAAGAAAGTGTTGAAATGCAAAGAAGTCACTTGGAAGACTTTGTCAACCACGGAGGGTGACTTCAATAGTCTCATATTCATGCTGAAGCTAGTCAATGAATCAAGGAGATCAAAGAAGAATTGGTGCATGTGGATGGTTGTATTTATACAGAATACTGAATACACCATGAGTTCTCAGAAGATATATTGCTGTACACTGACAAATACACCCCACAAAACATGTTCTCATTCTTGGAACCTGTGCACGTGTTCATAGTAAAAAGTACTTTGTTGCTATGATTAAATTGAAAAGATAGATCTGGGCCATTTGGGTGGGCCTTGTCCTCACCAGGGTCCTAATAAGAGATGCCAAAGGAAGAAGGTAAGGTAGCCACACGCCCAGAACTGCAGGAAATCTCTAGAAACTAGGAAGGGGTAGGGACAGTTTCTTCCCTGGAGCCTCTGAAATGAAAGCAGTCTTTGACTTGAACACAAGAAACAGATTTCTGGTTTCTGACCTCCAGATCTGTAAGGTAATAAATTGTGCTGCTAGAAGCCACTGAATTTGAGGTAATTTTTTATAGCAGCAAGAAATTAATAAATGCCTATTTGGAATAAAATTTTAAAAGAATATAGATTTTAGGAAGGATCTTCTTTTTTTCTCTTTTTTTTGTTTTTGTTTTTGTGGGCATCACTGCCTCTGGTGGTCATGGGAGCTACCCAGTGCTGCTCCTGAGAGCCGCCATTGGATTTGAACCGCCAAGCCCATGGGCTGCAGTCCCACACTCAATCACTTACACCACCAGGGTTCAGCCCTGGAAGGATCATTTTAACAGTGCTTATAAACCATTGGTGGTGGTGATGTTGAGTAAATGGGGGATTGTTGACCACAAGGTCAGCGGTTCAAACCCATCAGTTGTTCCCTGGAGAAAAAGGAGACTGGCTGCTCCCATAAAGCCTTGGACACTCTCTCTGGTCAGATTTGACTCGAATGCAGTGTTATATTATTATTACAGATAAATGTGAGAAGGGAGGCAGTATTATAGTTGCATTCTCATGTAGGATAATAGAAAGTCCATCCAGAATGGGCAAATTAATAGGAGAAAGCAATGTTGTGCATTATTGTGAGATATGCAGAACATATGTAAACGGAAAGAGCTCAGAGAATCGACAGTGCAATAGGCTGAAGACTATGCTACTGTTTTGAATAAGTGCCATGTTGTTCAATGCCATAGGGTTGATTGCAGTTCATAGTGCCCACATCATCATTCCAGAAGCTGTCTGGTCATTCTCCTGTGGAGCCATTCTCCTGAGTAGCAGGGAGTCATCCCTTAACCACTGCACAACCCAACGTCAAAACCCAACCTCATTGCCATCATGCCAATACTGACTCACAGCAACACTCCAGGACAGGGTGGAACTTCCCCTCTGCGTTTCTGAGACGGTCACTCTAATCTACCAGAGTGGAAGGTCCTCTCCTTCTCCTGAGTCATGCCTGGTTGTTCAGAACGGCTGCCCTTGTGGTTAGCAGCCCAGTGACACCAGGGGCCATTGCAAAGCCATAGTACTATTTCACTCCTTAGACTGTATGTAAAGAACGTTTTTTAGAATTAAAATAAACCTGAATTTTCAGTGATTGTTTGAGGTACCTCTGAAACTTATTGTATACACTTTCATTGAAACATCATCTCGTGTTCCTGCATTTCTCTCATTGACCGTCCTCAGACACCCATTTGCAAGGTGGGAGGAGGTGATCAGCGGTTGTTTTTTTTGAAAATCATTTTACTGGGAGTCCTTACAGGTATTATAACAATCCATAATTCCATTAGATCAAGCATAACTGTATAATTGCTGCTGCCATTATTTTCAAAATATTTTCTTTCTTCTTGAACTCTTTCTTATCAGTTCCCCTTTATCCTCCCGCCTTACCCCCACCAAGAACCCTTGCAAAAATATATTACATGTATTCTGATATTAGCCCATATGTCTGATACCAATCTATAAGTACCTCCTTCAGACTCATGCAATACATGCAATGATGTTGAATGCAGTAAGATCACAGACCAGTGGGTGGAAAGTCTTGTGGATCCAGTGGCAGTGGCAGCATCTCAACGCTGGCAGGAGTCTCCATGTGGCTTCTCCAGTGCCAGGGCTCTAGCATAGCTCCACGTGTCTTGTCAGTAAGAAGGTGAAGCAGACACTCTCTCTGTATCTGGCCTCCAGTGAGCTATTTCTTTCTGTGGCACCTCCAAAAGAGGTCATGAAGCTGCGACCTGATTTACAGGCTAGACTCCACCCCCTTGCAAATTGACATTAGATTATATAACGACCACAGAATACCCTTTGTCAACTTGACACTTTTACACAGATTTGCCATACATGATTTTTTACAGAACAGTAAGATCATATGTACCTAACAGGATAGAACCAGAAATCATACAATTCAATATGCGCCATTCTCATTTGAACAATATTCTGTAAGTGACAAAACAATATTATATGCCTAATCACTGCAGTTAAATGAATACCTTCACTGTAATACTATGAAATATATTTCCCCATCTATAGAAGTAATAGTATCTTAAGACCTAATTTTAAGGTGCTGTGTAATATGAGTACTATTTATAAGACTCACACTCAAAATTATCCAAATGCCTACCAGCAGTAAAATGAATCAATGCAATCTAGCACTTTCGATAATGGAATGCCATGGAGCAATGAAGATGAACAACCTATGAGTAGCTGATGTTATGTACATGAGTCTCATAGAGTATTGCATGAAAGAAAGCGTATATGCTGACAACTTACAAGATCAAAATCAGGAAAATCCCATCATTTCTATTGAAAGGCAGGAGAGTGGTTCTGTGAGGGTGAGATAATAGTGACAGGATGTGTGAAGGGAGCCTTTTTAGGATTTAAGCTGTTCTATTTCTTGATCCAAAGGTCGGTTGATTACATGGATATGTCAAAGTGTGCTACAATCCCCCAAGTTTGTGAATTTCGGGATTCCTAGGGTGCCTTTGGAGAAAAGTGGTACTCGTTGCACTATGATCTGCAAGGTTAGCAGTTCAGATCCACCAGCCTCTCTGTGAAAGAGAGATGAGACTTCCTGCTGTGCCTATAGAGCCTTGGAAACCCACAGGGGCAGTTCTACCCTGTCCTTCCAGGCAACCACAGGTAGGAATCAACTCCATGGCAGTGAGTTTGGTTTGTGTAATTCTTGACCTGCATCTCCCAAAAATTCAGAGTATACTTAAAAGGGGGTTGTTTCACAACAGTAGTTCTGAGGGAGGAAAGACCGAGTGCTCTACTCCAGTGAAGATCGCAGTCTAGGGCCACAGAGGATGTGTGTGTGCGCGCGTGTGTGTGTGCGTGTGTGTGTGTGTGTGTGTGTGTGTCACTGCTGCACTGGGTGGCTAGAGGTTGGAATTGACTCGGTGCCACAAAACAAGTACAAACACAGCTTATTAGACATGTATCAATTATATTCCTTCTTTTTTAAAAAACCCAACTATTCACACGCTGCTTCATCCCTTCCAGAAGATAAAATATGAGGACATTAGTGGCTATTCAGTAACTGTTTGCTGAAGGAATGAATGAAAGCAAGTTGAAAAGTGAAAGCACATGAAATCAGAGCCAAAGAAAATACAAAGTGGGATAAAATGACAAATCTTTGGAAAGATACATGGACATTCTTGAAGGGGCACATTTTAGTGAACCATCTCTGACTAAAAATAACTACTTAACTGCTTGATTATATATTACTATACAATTAGTAAGATAGCTTGTCAATGATCCAGTAAGGGTTAGAAAGCAAATTGTCCTACTGCTCCTATTCTATTTCTTCTGTGATGCTTTTCCAGATCATAGAGTATGGACAAGTCATTGTGAAACAAAACAATCCCCAGTGATTTATTTTCTAGGTAATATACTCAACATATTTCATCCACACCAAAATATTGATTTTACTGCCATTTAAAAATATTTTACATAAAGTTGGTTATCTACTGGTGTCTATTTGACTCAAAAGGTTAGCTGAAAAACTCTGAATGCCAGCAACGGCCTCGACAGAAATATTACATTCAATGATCGCAGGCTTGTGAAAAAGCTTCACAAAAAACAAAAAACAAAAATTCTCTAGAACAGAGGTTCTCAACCTGTGGACTGTGACTCCTTTGGGGGTTGAATGGCCTTTTCACAGGGGTCAAGTAAGACCATCAGAAAACACCTATTTCTGATGTTCTTAGGAACCGAGACACCGTACCTCTATCCCTCTCCAGGTGGGTCCACCCACATGCAGATACGCTGATCTGGTGAGAAAGAAGCGATACTGTTCCCCATGTTACTCCATGCTTCAAGACAAAATTTCATTCATTTGTAATTAGAAATAAATATTTCACAATATATAATTACATATTGTTGTTGTGATTCATCACTATACTCTAATTATGTTCACTTTATAACATCCTGCCTATTAGATATGTACATGATGATTCCTAACAGTATCAAAATTACAGTGATGAAGTAGCAATGAAAATAAATATGATTCGGGGCACCACAACATGAGGAACTGTATTAAAGGGCCTCGGCATTAGGAAGGTTGAGACAACCGAAATAGAGCTTACAATGGATAAAAAAGTTACCACCCGGGCTGAGCCCCGGTGGCATAACTGGTTGAGTACGGAACTGCAGCCCGCGGGCTTGGTGGTTCAAATCCAGCGGCGACTCTCAGGAGCAGTACTGGATAGCGCCCACAACCACCAGAGGCAGTGATGCCCACACACACAAAAAAGGTCACCACCCACTAACCTAATCCTGTTCATACAGCGATGATCAACCCAGGAACTTTACCGCTAGTCTCCTTTTCCCTGTTTGTTGGGAATGCTTAGTTCCATGAGGGCCAACCCAGGAGCTCAACTCACATGAACAGAGGGAAACAGCAGGCAGGAAGGAAGGAAGAATGGAAGGAGGGGAGAAGGGAGGACAGAAAGAAGGAAAAAGCCTCTTCAATGGACTCTCCTAGTGCTACCTGAGTTTAAGTTCTAAATTTTGACATTGTGAATTACACAGCTAAGTTATTTTCTTTCACAGCTAGAGCTCAAGGGGAGAAACTGTTTCATCACTGCAAACTCTCCCCAGTTCCAGGATCTGGTTGACTCTGGAAGGCAGAGTGATGTCGGGGACACCCAACCTCCACCCTTGAGCACAACTGTGTTCTGTACAGCAGAACTCCACAGGAAGACTGTCACCAAGAGAGCAGGGGTGAGGCCAGTGTTCTCTTAGATTATAAGGTTTAATCTAAACCCTTAATTTAAGAGACACTGTTGAAGGGGATTAAGAAAGAAAGATGTCTGTTTTCTCATAAAAAAAAAGACAAAAATTTGAGTCAAAGGGGGAAAGATGCCTCCTTTGATCCAGAGTGCAGAACTACAAGTGACAGAATTCTTTTCTGTCTTAATTTTAAAACCCAAAGACGTCAGATGAATCAGCATGATAATGACCTAGAAGAGGTAGTGTGACAATTCAAAAATGAAAGAAAAGGCTTTCCTTTTCATTTGGGTGGGGAGAGAACGCAAAACGGTGAGAGAGAAAAAGAAACAAGGAATACAATCACTGATGACTCCACAATCTCTCTGTACCCTCCTCAGCATCAGTCATCCTCTGAGGTTTTTGAACTGGATTCTTAGCAGCTAATGGCACTGAGATTCTCAAGTGATCTGTAAGGTTGGAGGGAGGCAGGCCACCAGGAAATGCTGAAGGCATTCCATAGAAATCTGCTGCAATACTTCTATAGTTGTTGGATGCAAATAAGGCCAATGGGGTTTTTTCACTTGAGCAGAACTGGACTAAATTTTAAAATTTGCTATATTTGGGGTGATAATGACTATTTTCTTTAAAAGGATCATTAGAGTTTCGATTTCTTTCTTTTACCACAATTTAAAAATTATTTTAAAAACCTATTGCCATTGAGTCAGTCCTGACTCATCAAAACACATTCATTGCCATGGCGTAGTGCGGACTGGCAATGACCCTTTAGATAAAGTGACCAGATTTTTAAGCGGGACACCACTGACCAGGGGGAGGGGGCGGTTCTTGATGAAAAATGTGGTCTATATGAAGCAACAAAAATTTTCATAGAATGCAGAAGTAGTATTGCAATATATTTATTTTAATTTTAAAATACCGTGGGGCACTGCTAAATTGCTAAAAAGCAGGATGTCTCGTCACTTTACCTGTAGAACAAACGTATAACATTAAGTGTCTCTGAGGGTATCCAAGCTGCCAGTCTTTATGGGAGCAGGAAGTCTGATTTTTTTCTTCTGTGGAGTGGCTAGTGAGTTTGAACCAGAAACTTGGTGGTTATGAGTTCAACACTTGACCCACTATGCCATCAAAGAATTTCGAAGATAGTAAACTTTCTGAGATAATTTCTAAGATTGTTACAGGAACAGGCGGCCACAGATCTCCCCTAAAGATCAACAGGTGGGTCTGAATTGTTGGCAATGCAGTTACAGACCCAACACCTGATCCACAACACCACGAGAAACATATTACATGTCTAAAAGTTTTACATGCTCTCAACATTATTAATGCCTAGCACTGTACTAAGAATAGTATATACTATGTAGCCCTTGATTTTATACAGCTCAATCCATTACTATCACCCCATTTTTCAAAGGAGAAAAGGGAGGCAGAGAGGTAATTATTAACCTGGTAAAGTAGATAGAAAACAGATCTTTAAAAGTATGTTCTGAAGATAGGATGGATGAACAGTCTGGAGCAGAAAACAACGGAACTGATGGTTCCGGGGGAACATGGGAGATGGGGAGGTGGGGGAAAGGAAGTGATGTTGACCCCTCCCCAGGGATAAAGGAACAGCAAGTGATTCAAAATCAGTGACAAAGTGGGTGTGAGAGACCTGATAGGGATTGATCAAGAGTAATATAACAGAGAAAAATTACTGAAACCCAAATGGAGGCTGAGCATGATGGTGGGACAAGAGGAAAGTAAAAGGAAATATAGGAAAGAACTGAGGGGTAAAGGGCACTTACAGAGGTCGAAATACAGGCATTTACATAGGTGAATATATCTATATAGCATGATGGGGAAATAGAGCTACATGCATCTACTTATAGGGTTAGTATTAAGACAGCATATGGGCACTCAAGTGCTTCCTCAATGCAAGAACACTTCATTCTATTAAGTTCATATTCCATGATGCTCACCTTCATGACACGATCACTGAAGACAAATGTGTGCATAAGCAAAAATGATGAAGAAAGTTTATGGTGCCTGGCTATCAAAAGATATAGCTTCTGGGGTCTTAAAAGGTTTGAAGATAAACAAGTGGCTATCTAGCTCAAAAGCAATAAAGCCCACATGGAAGAAGCACAACAGTCTGTATGACTACAGGTGTCAAAGGGATCAGCTATCAGGCTTCAAGGAATGGAAAAGCATCACATTGCATGCCTACCTTCCTGATATGATTGCTGAAGACAAAGGTATGCATAAGCAAATGTGGTGAAGAAAGCTTATGGTGCCTGGCTATCAAAAGATAAAGTGTCTGGGGTCTTAAAGGCTTGAAGGGAAGTAAGCAGCTGTCTAGTTCAGAAACAACAAAGCCCACATGGAAGAACCACCTTAGCATGTGTGACCATAAGGTGTCGAAGACATCAGATGTCAGGCATCAAAGAAGTAAAAATTATAACATTATGAATGAGGAGGAGTACAGATTGGGGATCCAAAGCCCATCAATAGGTGAAGTGACATTCCCTTACAGAGAGGTCGCAGGGAGATGAGCCAGTCAAGGTACAGTGTAGCAATAATGAAATATACAACTTTCCTCTAGTTCTAATGCTCCCTCCCACCCATTATCATGATCCTAATTCTACCTTACAAATCCAGCTAGATCAGGGGGTGTACACTGGACCTGGAAACATGGGGAATTCAGGACGGATGAACCTTCCAGGACCAGTGGTGAGAGTGGTGATACCAGGAGGGTGGAGGGAAAGTGGAGTAGAAAGGGGGAACCAATTTCAGGAATCTACATATAACCTCCTCCCTGGGGTATGGACAACAGGAAAGTGGGTGAAGGGATACATGGACAGTGTCGGATATGGCAAAATAATGATAATTTATAAACTATTAAGGGTACATGAGGGCGAGGGAGTGGTGAGGGAAGGGAAATATGGGGCGCTGATACCAAGGTCCTAAATAGAAGGAGAATGTTTCGAGAATGATGATGGTAACAAATGTACAGATGTGGTCTGCATACAATGGATGTACATATTGATCATGATGGGAGTTGTAGGAGACCCCAATAAAATGATTAAAAAATAAATAAAATAAACAAAACAAGAAAAAAATTTTAAAAAGTATGTGTTGAGCAGTTTATTGGAGACAACTTCCTGTAACCTAATAGAAGATCAATCTGATGAATGCTCTGTGATATTAGAAAATGTAGTGTGTGTGTGTGTGTGTGTGTGTGTGTGTGTGAAGTGATAGCCTGCTTTTGTAGCACATGCTATCCAACATGGATCTGGTCCAATCCTTGCTTTTATTTTTATCTACTTGGCCTAATACTGATAAAAATTGTTAATTGTCTCGTCCCTCCATCCTCCCCTGAAGTCGGGAGGGAAGGGGCATGGGTGGGGAGAATTCAAACAAATGTTTCTTAAAAGAGAACATTGGAAGTTCTCTTAAGATTTAAGATTCTGTTATGCTAAAATCTTAAGGTTTTAAGATTGTTGGAAGACATCACGTGTGTTTCTGACTTAAGCTGTAGACCTACAGAAGGATGAATCCAGGCCTCATTCCTCCCTAATGCATTCTCTAAGGAGCACTCATGGCACAATGGCTCGGCCCCTGGCTCAGCTAAAGTCCATTGTTTCCAACCCTCTCATCACTCTTCAGGGAAAAGACTTGCTCATCATCTACTCCCGTCAGTATTACAGCCGAGCAGACTCTGTGGGGCGGCTCAACTCTGCCCTCCAGGTCGCCTAGGAGTGAGACTCGGTTTGAGGGCACACAAACAAGCGGTACAATCTCCGTTATGCTGCATTTATTCACTGTTTTCTGATCTGAACTCAGGCCTCTCTCTTCTAACTCCCACACTTTTCATAGGTAGTAATTTCACCACAATACGTGTGGATTTCCCCAACATCTTTCTCTTTAAAATAGATTGTTTGTAAACATCTTATATCTCTTATTTTATTCCAGTCATCCGACCAATAGCATGTACAGTTAGTTGGTTGATTGGCAAGAACTCTAATGTGTAAACATATCAAGAGGATCTATGGTTTACCTGCTGGAAGACCTCTACAATAAAACAGAATGTTTTGATTTTTATATTGGGGGGGGGAAGGTTTTCTTCCAATTTACCTAATTAAAATGTGCACCCAGCTTCACTGTTACTGGTCTGTCGGGTGGGGGGGGGTGTCTCTCAATTCCTCATCTGAATTAGCTCAAACTTACCCTCGCCTTCATCATCCTATTATTTTCCTTGGGCATACCACTGTCAATTAGGATACATTCTAAATAATACATCTTAGTATAATCAACCATTGTACGGATGGTGCAGGACCCAATCCTTGTTTCATTCTGTGGTGCAGTAGACATCTCAAACCATCAATTTTGACAGTTTTAGAATCATGCCGAGTACATGAAGTCTCAAAGACAGAGTTGAGTTGCGAATACCAGTAACACATGGTCCACTTCCCAGGTAATCTAAAGAGGACACATGTATGCTCCCAAAACATTCAGTGTGCGATTCCACAGCAGATAAGCCAACTGAGAGCATGACGTGCGTCCCTTATATCTGCTTTCTTTCTCCATTTCCTCAATTAACCGGGGACTGGGTCCTCTGAGCACGTTAGAGCCTAGCAAACGACCAGGCTTCTCTACAGACATAGCACTTGGGCAAGGATGGAAGCTTAGTAGAGGAGGGGCAGTTACTTCATATGACAGGCTGGTCATACAGATACTCTACTCCTCTTCCTATCGTTCAGGGAAGATAAATTGCTATTGTTTTAAATATCCCCAGGCCACGTGAGATCATTACAGAGTTGCATTTGCATCTTTCCACCATTTGTCCATGTGTCATTCTGTGGTGGTTTCGTTCCAGGACACTCCTTAGAGGCAGGGATAGCAAGGCTTGGGCTAATGTACTTGGATATGTTGTCAGGAGAGACCAGTCCCTGGAGAAGGACGTCATGCTGAGTCAAGTAGCAGACCAGAGACAAGAGGAAGGCACTGACAAGAGGGGTGCACACAGTGGCTGCGTCGATGGGCTCGAACATGAGAGCAGTTGTGGCATGCAGGATCCTTACGAGTTAGAACACCTAACAGCAACAGCAACAACAAGGTGCTTTTCCCAATTTCAATCCTCGGCTGCCTTTTCACAGTCAGGGCTGCTGCTGTTATAAGTAGCCACAGTCTCTACTCTGAGCCCAAATTCAATTGTCCTGCCTGGAAGTATGCTGGGCATTCTACCCGGCCAGGTTTTGTTTTAAAAGACTGTTCTGTCTCTTGCCACAGAAAAGATTCTGCCAGGATTGGGCAAAGATGATCTCAGTAAAGAGTTCGTAGCTAGGGAAATGTCACTCTAGGAATCCCCCAAGAAGGAGGCGACCACAGGGGAAACTAATGTTGAGGCGTAAAGTGAGTGGGAGCGGGCTTCCACTATCCAGACGATAAAGTAGGAAAGTGAAAAACACTTACACCAAATCTTTAAGTACTCAGAGGATAGTGTGAGCCCCTTACTCTGTGATTTACCTCCCAGTGTGGACTTGGAATCTGTCGTGCTTGATAAGAAGGTGCAAAAAAGAGAAACAGCCATTTGTCTTTCTTGGTGGAGAAACGGGTTTTGTCTAGAACAGGCATCAGTAAACTCTTGAGATGGAAGAACCAATCCCTCACGAGAATTTGAAAACTATTCAAGAGCCATACATAGGTTTCTATAAACAAATGGAATCATCATTATCTGGTTCATACCCTTTAAAATGTTTTAATTTTACTTCAGAGCCACACGTGTGTATGGAAAAAGCCAAACAGGGTTTGTGAGGTACAGTTTGCCGATCCCATGTCTGGGACAAGAGTGGGGACCTACTGCCTTCTGGCATGCCACTCTAATTCCTGGCCCGTGAGTCCAAGCTGATGCACAGCGACCCCCTGTGAGAATCCCAGACCGTCACACCTGAGCTGCTGGTGGCGGTTTTGAACTGCTGGCCATGCGGATCGCAGCCCAGCACGCAACCACTGTACCACGAGGGCTCCTTGATGGCTGCATAAAGCCCACAAAATCACCCCTACCTGCTACCATCGCTTCACCAAAGAGAAGCAGGGGGGAGATAATGAAATGTTTACCAGCATGGTCCACGAATGATGTTATAACATTCTAAAATGTCCTGGTCAAAATGAAAGGTTCCCCAACAGAGAAAAGCACCCCTACCCTTCCTCTCCTCCTCGATATTCCCCTGGGAGGTCAAGATAAGGCCACAACTCAGGCCTGGTCCATACCCTACTGGGGGCCGTAAAATTCACCCAGAAAAAAAAATATCCATTTTCTGGGTCCTACTTCTTCTAGGGCAGAAAGAACAATAAAGAATTCAGAGGTGAGAAGAATTAGTGCATCATAAAAAACCGGAAAGAAAAATAAAATACTTTCACAGTGACTGTCCCTGAGAGAATTTACTCACATACTCAAATTTATGCAGCAAGTTACCCAGAGCCCCATAAATACTAGGCCCGTAATCAAGCTGTGATCATTCATTTTATTTACATTTCATTAGGGGGCACTAAGGTAATGATCTTCGAGCGATTTCCCAGCAGCCAGTGAAGAAGGAAGTGGACGTCTTAAAGGGGGAGGGCATTAAAAAGTGTACCACGTTTGTCCCAAAGGCACAGAATTATTAAAAACAATCTGTTTTAAAAGTTACTCCCTGCCTTTATGAGTCACCCACTTGAAATTGCTTTCTAAATTATTTTGAGTCCACACAGTACACGTGCCCACAGAACCTGATTCTTCTACCTGGCCAAAGAATTTGGACAGAACCTGTCGCAGTTCACGGGAAAACAAACCAATGTCCATGAAACAATGTCCATGAACTGAGACCCTCCATCCTATCTCTACCCACCCCTCCTGTTGCAACCCCGTGCCAGCCTTTTGGGCACTCCCCGACCCACCTGAATGGCTGCTCACAAGGGCAGTGCAGCAGAGCAGTGAATAAAACATCCAATGCGGGCATGACCCTTTTGAAGTCTGCCAGCCATTCATTTTGAATAGCCTGAAATGAACATCAAAAGGGAATAGAATTCATTTATTAATTTATTTTACCTGAGGCACTGAATAGAAAGAAAGTAAATTTTCAGATAGGAGAAAAGGGGATGACGGCAGTGTGAGGGGGTTTCCATGGACCCAAACAACAGCACTTTTGGGCTAAGGTCTATAAGGAAGTCCAGTCATTTCTATCCAAGTCGCAATGCTTAACACTTAGGGGTGAAAATATTCCCCCTCCCTCAAAAAAAAGAGCTAGAGAAAAATACAGCAGAGACTCCTCCCTTGCTGACCTTCCCCTAAACACGTTTTCCCCATTGCCATCAGGAGCCTGTCTGAGAGCCTCTCCAACAGTCAGCCTGAGCAGGAGTCCTTCATCCTGGGGGGATTCCCTGGGACAGTATGCATGCATGCTTCCCTCTGCTCCCTGCAGCACTTTTTTTTGTGGGCATCACTGGTGGTCGTGGGAGCTACCCAGTGCCTCTCCTGAGATAGGCCGCTGGATTTGAACCACCAACCCCGCGGGCCGCAGTCCTGCACTCAACCACTTACGCCACAGGGGCTTGGCCTCCTTGGAGCGCTTTTGAAAGATGGGAAGGCCATGATGGAACTGAAGATGGCATGGGGGTGGGGAGGCATGTGAAAAAATTGGCTTGCACATTGTTCTGAAATCATTCCAATAATACGCAGTCCCCGAATTACCCAGGAGTTCAGCTCCTTAACCTCCCTGTGAGTCAAATTTCTATCTATATCAGAAGCATAACTCACTGCCATTGAGTTGATTCCTATAAGACAGAGTGGAAGGACCCCTGTGGGCTTCTGAGGAGGGAAATCTTTAGGAAAGAGAAAGTCTCCTTTCTTTCCTTTGGAGTGGCTGGTGGTTTTGAACTTCTGAGCTTTGGGATTAGCCACCAAATGCACTATGTATGCCGCCAGGACTCTTGTCAGCCAAATGTTTGTCTTCCTTGCATTGAAACCAAACCAAAACAAAAACTAAAGGTATGCTTCCAGATATACAAAACAGCTTTAACACATGAATGCAGTAAAAAAAAAAAAAAGTTTTGATGTGCCCTGTTACTGGAAGTCATTATAAGTACCTTGGACTGGTAGGATGTGGGTGCCTCTGTGACCTGGACAAGATGGATGTGGCCAGGGGTCAGGGGACTACCCTGTACTGGGGCGTTCTCTGATGGGTCTGCAAGCAGACCAAACTTCCAGCAGGGCAGGGATGCCCATGTATCACTCCAGGAAGACCTTCTGTAGGGAGGAGCGCCCCCACCCCCCACCCCTGGGGAGCAAGGGTGGATTGCCAGCAGTGGGGCTAGGTTTCAATTTATTTCAGCACAGACTGACTCCTCTGTGCTGTGGTCTTCCTCTGTGCTGTGTCTGCCTTGGGAAGGCCACTTCCTATTCCTTCGCCCTCTTAGTTTCACAAGGGAGTGCCGCTTGAGGGGAAAGAATTGGAACGAGGAGGTAGAAGCTGACAGATGTAGGGGTTTATCTTGTTCCTAAAAGAACTTCGGTACTAGTCCATTTTGTGAGCCAGGAATTGCCAATGGATGCCTTACGAGTACTGGCTCATAATTATGGGTTGTATGTAAGTCTGACATGCATAACCCCAGGACTTCCTGTAATGGTACGGGTATTAGTTTGATGGAAGCCCTATACGCCATCTCTTTACACCTCTTTAAAAGAACACGCTTAAAGGCAACTAGCTCAAAGATTAAAAATGGTTGGACTAGACTAGTTTAATGGGCACCATTCACAAACCTGACATCACTAAGTAACTAATTGATTGCACAAAAAAAGATTCTAAGTTTGTATGGAGAAAAAAAAATACCCAATTGATAAAACTATATATGATCCCAATGCTCAAAGATGGGTGCTTTTTCTACCAAACAAGAGACTGTCTAACTAGTGCCTAACTCCACCTCCCAGCAGCCTCAGGGGCAGCACCTCAGGGACAGCACCCTCCCTCTGTGTAGGCCCCCCCCCCCCGCCCCAAGAGCTGCTGTTCCAGATGCAGTAGCCTTAGCACTTGCACAAGCAGGGGTCACCTCTGTGGGGTGCAGGGTCACAGTCAGAGAGGTTCTTAGGTGCCCTGAGGACAAATCTGCTAATCTGCATTATGTGACTCTGTTTCTAGCATAGGTTCTCTGGGGCAAATATTCATGGTTTTTAAACCAACCACCCTGTACCAACTGTTAAAACAGAGGTCATTTGAACACTGGGGATGCTTTCTAGGCAAACCATTAAACAAGAGGCTATCACTCAATTGGAGATTTTTTTCCTTCAAGATTTTCTTTTCTCTTTTTTCACCTTTAAGGCAATGAGACCTTGAGCTCGTTACTGAGTACTGTAGCACTGCAGTTTGACTTACGTGTGCCATGCCTGTCATAGCACCTCTGTCACAAGGCAATGATGAGAACATGGTGATGAGACATAGCTGGGGGCAGGGTGGGGAGGGGGAAGTGGGTGGCAGCACAGTGCATCGCCAACTGGAAGCATCCAGAAGGTGTCGAGTTATTTACTTCCTCCAATGACTTTCCACACAGAAAAGTTTCAAAAGTAGCAGATGTAGTAGGCAGATGCTAAGAAGAGTCTGTACTTAACCAAACTCTCCCCTGTGAGCGTGAAGGAACCTGTAACCACCGTGTCACACCATAACTCCCAAGATCAGGTGACCTACCAGCCGACTTTAAGTTAATCAAGAGCTTGTTCTAGGTGGGCCTTACCTAATCAGCGGGGGGAAAGCAGTATCAGGAAGATGCATTTCTTGCCGGCATCAGCGAAGATGGAAGCTGCCGGTGCACTAGCTACAAAGAACTGAATTCTGCCAACAACGGCAGGAAGTTGGAAGACTTCCCAGCTTAGCCTTGTCCAGACTTCTGCTCCATACAAGTGTGACACAATATAATGTTGCTTTATTCCACTGAGTTTATGGCAATCTGTTAGAAACAACAGAAAATTGATACTGAAGATAGTCATACGTTTACATTCCCAAAATGATAGAGAAAAAGAGGCATTAGAAATAACACAATATATATACTAGGAGAAAGAAAGGAAGCAGAAGGGTGACTTGAGCCTTTATTATGCCAGCGGCTCTGGTAGATGCTTTAAACATTAGCATCTTGCACAGCAACGGCTATTTAGGCAAAGGTTCAGTGTATTGTACTACTGGAAGACAGAGCTTCAATTTAAAGTCACATGGCCCCTAACTTAACAAAAGTCTTCACTTGATGGTATGAAAAAAAACAAAACCTTTTTTAACCAGAAAAAATGACCACTAAAAAATGGATTTGAATGATTGCATTTTATGAACACGTAGGAAAACCTCTAAAGGGGAGATGACTCTGGGTTTGAAAACCTTACACCAAGTCATTTGTTAGACATAAAGCCCTGCAGGACCAGTGCTTCTATCACGGCAGGCAGAGAAACACTGTCTTTCAGCAACCAATACCACGGAAGCCATATGGCAACACAGCAAGCAATCACCAGTAGACGCACCAAAGACATTCAGAAGAACGTATGAATTGTAACTACTTGGGGGAACAGAGAGGGGGGTACCCTTAAAATTCACAAAATACCTTCCCAGGGTTTAAAACAGCAACCCTGACAAGTCAATGTCTCTAAAGGTGGGGAAAAGTATACTAGAATTTTCAAAGGTCTTCTGCTCTTGACCATGTACGGCATTAACAATGCAAACAAATGAGCTTTTCTTTCTTTCTTTCTTTTTTTTTGGGGGGGCATCATTGCCTCTGGTGGTCATGGGTGCTACCCAGTGCTGCTCCTGAGAGCCACCGCTGGATTTGAACCACCAAGCCCGTGGGCCACAGTCCGGCACTCAACCACTTATGCCACCGGGGCTCAGCCGAGCTTTTCTTAATATAGATATTAATTATCAAAGATAAGTGAATGCAACGGACACCTCTGCAACTTGAGAATCATTTTGAAATATCTACTCTTCATCATTTCAAAATATTTCTAAAGTTGCAAATATATCCTTTGCATTCACTAGTCTTTGGTAGATTGATTTCGGTTTTCAGAAAAACTCGTTTCTTTCCTTCCTCCTCACCCTCCCATCAGGACAAAGTAAAATAGCTGAACGGGACATTTCGAAGGGTAGATCCAGAACATCAACTAAAATATTATAATGAAATGTGTCCAAAGGGCTAGTGTAAGAACACACTCAGCATAACCTTAAGCTGAAAGAACAAACAAACAAAATCCAAGCCTCAAGTTAAAAAATTGAAAGATTCTATGGACAAAATACTGAATGCTGCAGGAAACATCAAAAGGAGATAAAAGAACTTTTAGGCAAGTTGAGGAAACGCTGGAAGCACTCACCTATTGATGCCAGGAAATTTGGAAAAACAACCACCTGGTCAACTGACTGACTGTCTTTGGACCCATTCCACTCCCTTTAGGGAGAAGAATCTCCCCACAGTCACTGCTGAAAGCAGCCGCAGCTCTAGAGAAACAGGGAAGTCTACATA
>PVJH01024156.1:0-33561 GCA_004026705.1 Nesogale talazaci | reverse complement strand
ATGGACTGAGGTTGAGATCCTGTTTCATTTTTCTACATGTAGATTTCCATTGTCTCCAGCACCATTTGTTGAAAAGGGCATCACCCGCCCATTTGATACTTTTGGGGCCCTTGTCGAAAATCAGTTGTCTATATGCTAATGGTTTTATTTCTGGGTTTTCTATTCTTTTCCATTGATCTGTGTATCTGTCATTATGCCACCACTGTCTTCTTAACAAGGCTTTCAAAGTGAGAATTTTGTATGATGAAGCAGGGAAGCTCCAAATGCCACTCACCTTTTTGGCTCCATAACTTGATCCACAGAATGCTTTACCTTAAGTTGCAACAATAATTGTGTAATCATAATTTTGTACAGTCATGATTAAAATATTTTATATGTATTCATGGTATGTATCTGTCCATTTATTTGATTGATTTGAATATATATTTGCAATAAATAGTGCCTCACAGTTAAGATGGCTATTCCTCTGAGAGTGCTTATGTTTTATAAATCTTATGCTATTTGCCCATCGAAGCAATAAAATCTGAAATAGCTTTTCAAGTTTTCTTTGCTTTCTTGTTGTGTTAGCCTGGGTAGACTACAGAAATAAATTCATAGGCATGCATATGTATATAAGGGAGAGGTTTATATACAAGAGGAATGGATCATTGAAAGAGCATCCCCACCCCGTACAGTACAAGTTCTTAAGTCTGATACTAGCCCATATATCCCATACAAATCCATTAGTCCTCTTCACACTCATACAATGAAGCCAGGACAATCACAGGCCAGAGGTTACAGAGTCTTATGTATCCATTAGTGGTAGAAACATCTAGGGGCTGAGCCCCAGTGGCATAAGTGGTTGAGTGCAGGGCTGCGGCCTACAGGTTTGGCAGTTAAAATCCAGCAATGGCTCTCAGGAGCAGCTCCCACGACCACCAGAGGGCAGTGATGCCAAAAAACAAACAAACAAACAAACAAAAAAACTCAGCGCTGAAAGGGGTCTCCCCATGGCCTCCCAAGCATCTCTGCACTGGCAAAAGTCTCCACATGGCTTCTTTGGCGTCAGTGGTCTGGTCCTATCAGGGCAAGCACACGTGGCTTCTCCTCTGGATCCTCCTGGTTCTGGACTCAGGATCTATCCGCATGCTGCCATATTGTCTTGTCAGTAGAGCGTCTCCAAGTGACTGAGTCAAAGGTCTCTCACTTCCATGAGGGAAATATCATGAGATTTCCCAGAATTTTCAGAGAAAGCCATGCCCACACAGAGGTTTCATTGGCTATCTCTAGATTGACAGGCTAGACTCCACTCCTTCATTCCCCATCATGAAATTGACATGAGCACATGACTGTCACATTTGTTGAATAATAAAATGGCTCTTCAGTACAGTATAATTGCTTGGTGTGATTCCTATAGTCATAGTCTTTGTCATGGGATGAAGCTGAGGGTTTCAGTCAATTTTTCTGTCCTGTTGTGTATAGAGTGTACCCTTACAAAGGCAGACTCAGAGAATCTCATGACCACAAAGAAAGAAGAGGCAGACAAACAGCATCTTCAAGATCTTTGTGTGTAACAATGGCAACATGAACAGAGGCACTAGAGGCAGCAGCAACAGCAGCAGACAAGACCATGAGGCAGAGCAGAAGTTCCTGCCTCATGCAGTGAGTCAAATGGCTTTGCTTCCAAGCACCAGTAAAGCTGAAGTTAAAGCTTTCTAACACTTGTGCAAGCAGGACAGATGCCAAGGGGAACAAGGACCAAGAGAAGTGTGCCTGTTGCCATGGTTGAGAAGAGAAACTTCCCTAGCAATCCCCTACAATAACTAGTGTTGTTTGTGAGCTTTTTTTGGTCATTGTAAAGGATTATCAAACCCAGCAGAGTAGTAGAATGTGTGGAAGAATAGATGGTGTCAGAACGGGGTAATAAAAGTTAGGGGTGAAGATAAGTCTGATATCTGCCTTGTGAGGATTGACCTGGTTCGGAGCTGGATTTTCCTTCTCCCTCATGAAGCTGCAGGAAGCACGACAGGCCCCAACAAGCTCCATGTTCTCAAGCTCTTTCTGTTGATTCTTTTTTTAAAAATCCCCTTTCTTTCTTATATATTTCCATAGGAAAACATTTTGTTTTTTCCTAAAAATATTTTATTATTGTTCATATTAGTCATACAGTAAGCAGCTTCCACATAGTTAAAAATGCTTTGCAGAAGAAATCAGAATATTTTATCATAATTATATTAAGCAAAGAAAAAAGTGAATTGTGTGATGTGCCTAGATTGATTTATTTTATTTCTTGATAATAACATTAATTATCAGCTCCAGGTGGTTTTACTAGAATAAAATTTATTAGAAGACATTGAATAACTCAGCATGTGCACTGCATGTGAAAATGAAAATGCTATTAGGAACATGTAAGAGATTAATATTCTGAACATGCACATCAATCACTGAAAGAAGATTAGAATTCACTGGGCATTTGACAAATCTGTCTTTAAATTGCTAATTGAACTTTAATTGGATTTCATTCCATTTAATTGTTAACACAAATCAAAAATATTTACTTAAATATGAATATTCTACAGATAGGATGGTCAAGTAATAGATTCTACTTAAATCTATTAATTAGGCATAGGTTGCTGTTTCAGGGGACTAGAATTCTATTCAGAATTTAATACCACTGAATAAATTTGGAAAATATTATTCTTAGTCTGATGGTTTAAATAATTTTGTTCATTATAATAGTGATTACTCAGTGAAAACTAACCATAGGGAAATTTTGAATTATATCAATGTAACTATTTCATACAATCGTCTCCAATCTAAGTGGAATTGAAATAGGAGAACAGATTGGTTAACTTATTCCAAATTTAAATATTATATATACTTTTGTCCGTGTAACAATTTGACTTTTTTCAGCTCTTGTTTCAATTGTCAATTTTTATATCTGCTATTTGATTAATAAATGATATTAAGTATCCTGCCTAATCAAGCATTGTATTTAAAACAGTGCTCAAAGATTATCATTTAAAACAACATCCTTTATTTCTGAACTTATGTAGCTCTCAGTAATAATTGGTTCAGCATTTTTCAATATATCGATCCAGTTGCAGCCATAAAAACATTTATTTTAGTGTATATTTTCAAACATTTGCATCTCACTAGGAATGTTGGATCCCAAACTAATAGATATGCTGTATTAAAGTTCAAAGCTAATATTAAGATGATTATGGAAAAATAAATTTTGATATCAACAGAACAATTCCCAAAATCAGATAGCACTGTCTCTATTTTATAGGTGAGAAAACTGTGGGTAAATACTGTATCTAAGATTATAATCCTGATGCAATCAACAACCATATAAACCTCTGGTCATAGACTCCAGAGTAAGTTATTGTGTGGAACAAACAAGCAAGAATGTTTCCTTATAAATTATGAACATAAGTAACAGAAACTACCAATAAAAACTATCATAAATTGACACGGTAACTGTAGGTACTGCTGCTGGCTCAGCAGTTTGGAAATTTTTCCTTTCCTTTTAGTAACTTCCAGTCTCCTGATGCATTATTCAGGTAAGTGCTGATGACAGATTTTATGAACTCTGCTAGTTGGGATGAGTGTCTAAGTAACACAGAAAGGGAGCAGAAGAGACCAGGAGGTATTTGGTATTTTGCTGTCACTTTTGTTCTGAGATCAAGGCTATCTTGAACCTCTACTAAACAGGAGTCCACCCATTACGTTCTATCAAATCTGCATTGTTCTTCTACTGACAAAGGGGAGCATTTATCTTCAGTCTCCTCCTGTTGTCTTGTACTTGACTTCTTAGACATTATCTTTACATTATTGTCTATTTAAGCATTATTGTGCATCTAAAAAACTCTGAGTGTTCAGACTTTGTAAAGATTGGCATAAACAATGAACTCTTTGTAAAACTCTCCTGAAAAGCAGAGTTTGGCATTTTCTCTAGTCTTAACTTTCTAAGTGTGTTGTTCTCGTAGCGCTTGTTAGGTGACACAGTGTAATAGAACACTGCAGGTCCTACAACATCCTCACCAGGGTTGGTATGTTTGAGCCCATGTTTGCCTAATCATGCTTGTTATTTAATTGGCCCACTAGAAAGAGAAGAAAGCATAGTGTTATAAAATTCAAACCCATCTCAATAATAGACATACATATATCAATTAGAAAACAGAGAGAGACGGTTTTACCAGATAAAAACTCATAGCAGACCACTTATGCCATGAAGTTATAACCTCCCCTGTTCTTTAATGTCTTGATGTCATATTGGAGATGTTATATTTACTAATTGTGTATAGTTACTCTCATTACTGGCAAGGAAATCATATCCAGTGTTGTTGTGGTTTTTGTTTTGCTTGTTTATTTTCAATTATTTAAGGGATAAGAAAATGTCTTAGCCACTAGTGCAAAGGCATTCTGGTGGTATAGTGGATTATGGTTTTATTCCTAATGACAAGGTTTGAAATCATGAGTCACTTTGAGAGAGAAAGATGAGATTTTGTTCCCGTATTGAGTTACATTCTGCAAAAATTCTCCTGAGAAGCGCAGCTCCACTCTGTCCTATAAGTCAGCATCAACTAAATAGCAGTGAGTTTCAGTTGGTCTTATGTTCATGAGAAAAATAGCTGATCCACAGTCACTTTTTGTTTGTTTTTGTTTGCTTTTGGGGGGAGAGGTGCATCACTCCCCTCTGGTGGTGGGAGTAGGAGGCCCAGCCTTGCTGCTGGATTTGAACCTCCAACCCAGTGGGCCGCAGTCCCACGCAAATACGTCAGGCTGTTAACCACAAGGTCATTAGTTCAAACTCACTCATCGGTTTGTGAGGTGAAGATATGCCTCACTATGGCACTGGAGCTCAGCAACCACAGCCATTTTATATTGAAATCTGGCAACATGTACACCCCTCATATCTGATGGTTACTCATCTGAATATATTCACTTGAGATTTCATAAAAGTCAGGCATGTCATAAAATGTCATCTGGGTAACACATCTTTATGACAACCAGCTCTCATGCTGTCTTTGACAAAAGACCCTTTGTTAAACCACAGAAGATCTTTAATTGGCAAATAATTTGTCTCCTGGATATCTAATTTGGTATCGGACCAAAGTTGGAGATTTACGTGTATCTCCATTTATGAAGAGATCCAAATTCTCTCTGCTTTGATGCATCCTAAAATTTACTGGTAATTTTAAACATGATTCTCTACCTACCTAGGGAAAATATTTAGAAGCCTTCATAAGAGAACTGTAAACGATACTTTCTTTTTCGCCAATTCTCTTTCATTTCTAGAAACCCAAAGACTTTTCAGACTACATATTTTTAGGAATGTAAAATTTCACCTTTGGGCTGAGCCCCGGTGGCATAAGTGATTGAGTGTGGGACTGCAGCCCGCGGACTTGGCGGTTCATATCCAGTGGCGGCTCTCAGGAAGAGATGCCAGAGGCAGTGATGCCCCCAAAAGAAAAACAAACAAAAAAGAATTTTCACCTTCTTCTACTTTATTGTTTATGCTAATCATTTGTTAATCAATGTTCACAAAGCATTTTCATTTAACATGAAATTTCCATCATGTTTATAGAAACTAATATGAATAGGGGACAAAGTAGTTTGTTCTTACTCTCTGAATTTCTTTGATGCATTTTTAATTGTTTGTCTATAAGTGGATTCTTCTGGGAAAAAAAGAGACTGTATCATATACAAGGGAGTAGGTAAACAGTAAAACTATCATTTAATATTTTATAGTTCAATGCATTGTATGTGATGCGAAATAAATTTATGATATTTAAATTTTTTCAGCCTGTCATTAAGTTAAAAATATCACTTCTTTTTACTTGAAAAGGAGTATTCCAATTATAGAGCTAAAATTAAAGCAGAATCTTAATTCCAGTAGGTTTATAACTTGGTGGTAAGGAACTTTAATCATGAAGCAAAATTTCATAACAATCCATTCAATTCCACTGCCATCACAGTAAGTAATAATATACAGAAATGGTAAAGAATTTTACCAAAATAAAATTCCACAATATGTCAATAGATATGGACCTTCAATATATGTGACCTATGCGGTATTCTCAGTTTCTTAATTTTGTTAAAAAAAACCCTGCGATATAATTAATGTTTAATAAAATAAAATATAGAACTCATGTGCAATGGAGGATGAGGTGCTGAGGTTGAAAAGTACATAAAATGCAACTTGGGAGGAGCTGCTTCCTTAAAGTGTTGTTGACATGAATGCTATAGGTGGATTAGACTTTCTTTGAAATGAATGACAAAATCTAAATGGAAAGCATACTTGAGCCATGATCATTTCTTCTTGGTTGGATGAGTGAGTGGGGTATAGTTAGTGTCACTCCTTTTTTGTCTATTGCTGTCCATAATATTTATTTTCTAGGTCATTTGTTTCTTTAAACATTTTTCCACTTTTAAAAAGTACATTGCGATTGAATAGATTCACAGTCATCTGTTCCACACCTTTCTTTTGAAAAAATACTATGCCACAAATAAACTTCCCCTATCCACTAGACTTTTTCAGTTTCAACCCTGTCTTCAAGATTTTTCATGTCACTTAATTCCAATGATTCTAGACAGATATACACTTTTCTCTCTTCAGAAGTCCCATAATTCTTGTGGCAGATAAGTTTCTTAGATGTTTAATTAAAATGCCAATGTGATTACTCTTTAGAAAGTTTTCTTCCATATATTATTATAGCTTCCTGGAGAAAACAGTGAATGAGTATTTTGCTGAATATGATTTTGTTGACAATATTTTATACTACAAACTATGTAATAGTGTACTTGGTTATAAAAGGTCTGCAGGACTGCTCCGAGATTTTTTTCTCCTTTACAAATGAAAACAGTGGTGGCTGTAGCGACTAAGCCCCCGAGGCTCGCCTGCCTTCTGTCTTCAGTGATCTTGCCCATTCTTCTTGATCCTTCCCTCTCTATACTTGTATTGTGAACCTTGTTTGGGGTCAAAGGCTTCCTCTTTGGTACCAGATGACAGAATTTCCTGAGGAATACATGCTTCTCCAGTGTTATTGTTCATTCTAAAAGCCTGTTTATTCTAAGAAAAAGGTAATCCCCAAGGAATTGTTTGAGTTCCAGGTTTGAAGAATTTCCAAGGGATTTTGCTTTAGGTATCCTACTTTAGATTTCTAAATGTGACCAGTTTGTAGAATCTCATTACCAGACTATAATCTTCTAAAATACCTGTTGATCGGGGCTGAGCCCTGGTGGCGTAGTGGTTGTGTGCGGGACTGTAGCCCACTGGGTTGGAGGTTCAAATCCAGCAGCAAGGTTTGGCCTCCTACTCCCACCACCAGAGGGCAGTGATGCCCCCCCCCAAAAAAAACAAAATTAAAGTAACTGTTGATCATATGTCAGATGCCTGTAACTGTCCTAGATCTGTTCTTTGTTTACATATTCCTTAGGTGTCATGTTGTACTTTCAATGCATGATTTAGAAAAGCTAATATAATGAAATTAACCAATTTTCCAATTTGATGATAAGCATAAGTCAAAATTAAATGAAGCCTACAAAATTAAAAATGAAATTTTTATATTATTAAAAAACTTTTGACACACACAAAGTAGTAATGTTTGAGAAATTGCTTTGTACATCATAATTTGCTATAATAATGAAAAAGCAATGCTGCTTTTGCAACATTACTAGTAATCTTTGGCAAGGAATGAATGCTTACAACTGAATTTTTGAATTATTTTTGAAGTTTCTTAACAAAGAATTTCTCTGTAAAGATATATCACTGTTATAAATCAAGAGCTATCTGTATTTTAAAATATTTTATATTATTTTTCTAGCAAAAGAACAAATATATAATTGCATATTCAATAAGCCTGAAAATATACATTGACTTTTTACTTAAGAAACAAACACAGGAAAGTCAAATTCACATGTAACAAATTCATATGTACCAATACAAAATGCATTTATTTGCAACTCATAGAAGGGATATGAGTTATAAATCATAAAAAATCCTGGTAATAGAAAAAAAAAGTTATTGCAAAGACACCATATAAACATTGAATGTTCTGCCCAACAACCCTATTTTGAGAAATTTATCTTAAAGCTACACCTTAATACATATTAAATAACATATATTCAGGCCATCTACTAAACCATTATTTATAATAATAAATGTGGCAGTTATATAATCTCCTTGAGCAAAGGGTAGAGCTAGCCTGTCAATCAGGTCATAGCCAATGCTGCTTCTGTGTGAACATGACCTTCTCCTGAGGATTCTGAGAACTCCTATCTTCCTCCTGGAAGTTGAAACACACTCTCCCTGTGAGACATTCCTGTTGACAAGCTACATGGAGCTATGCTGATGGGGCTAGATCCCTGGAACTGGAGGAGCCACATAGATAACCATGCCAATGCTGAGAAGGTCCCAACATCACTGGATCCACAGTACTTCGCACCCACTGATCTTCCTGCGTTTACTGCTGTTGTATGTGCTGTGTGAGTCTAAAGAGAACTTATAGACTTGTATTGAACATATAGGCTAATCACAGATTTATGGACTTGATCTGGATTAGGCGAGGCTGTTTTCTCCATATACAGTTGCTCTTTTATATAAAGCTCTTTCCTATACTCAGATAAGTGTCTATGAATTTGCTTTTCTATTCAGCCCAGACTAACACAAAAAACTAAGAGAAACCACTTTGTGTCAGTTTACTAGGTTTAGATAAACCTTGAGTTCCCAAAATTCGCAAGAGAAGACCAGATGCACACAAAGGCACCACTGATGATGCGCTGATTGACAGTCTAGACTTCAACCCTTCACTTATAATCTTCTCAAATTGACACCAGATTATGTAACTACCACATAGTATATATTTTTTTGTTGAAAAAGTCAAATGCTTCAATAAAATCATTAGCAAAAATAAAAAAGAGAAGAAAAATAGGAAGAATCTCTATGGTAGTTATTGACATAGCGGTGGCACCACAAGACTCAAATAAAGCAATGTTTGTGAGGAGGCACAGATTTGAGCAATTTCTTGTTCTATGGTCTATAGAAAATGTTAGTATGCATTGGGATGAACTTGAGGGCACCTAATATTAATAATAACAACATATTTAGAAATGATTTAACTCAATATTTTCAGATAATTGCTTTCATTTGTAGAGAGCTTTGAAATAAATAAAAAACAGAACACCTCAGCCATAATCAAACATCTTGGGGGAAGAAATCCCTGGGCATGGACACTCAGGAACGTAATTCAAGGAGCTCTGTTGGTGTACTGGTTGCTAATGGGCTATGAGCCACAGGGTCGCAAGAGCCTCCATGGGAGAAATAGTGGGCACTCTACTCCCATAAAGAATTTCTTTCTTGGAAATTCACAGAGCCAGCTCTGCCCTATCCCACAGGTGCACTACAAATCAACTTCGACTCAATGGTAGTGAGTTTGGTTTGGACTAGTTCAATTGGTACCACGCTTTGAAGAGCAGCTGCTTTGATCTTTAAAGCTTTTGTGCAAACATCTACATTGCGGTCATTGGTCTCCTCATTCTGAACATGAGAGTGAGTACAATCAAAGACTGAAGGAAACAATTAGTCCAAGGACAGATGAACTCCACAAATCACAGCATGCACTATCCTGAGTCCAAAACTCCTAGACAATGCCAAACTCTCTGATCAGAATTGTAATAGAAGATCCCAGAACATAGAAGAAAGATGTAGAACAATATTTGAAATCTTAGAAAATGACAGGACTGACTGGCCTAGTAGAGAAAGGAAGGATACTGAAGTCAAAAGCCCTTGAAAATCCTTTGAACTTGAAATTCAAACAAGTCCCTGGGAATTTTGTTTCAGTCACACAAAAAAAACAGGCCTGTGGCATGGACAATGACACTAGAGAAGCATCTACTCTTTCCAACAACCTGCCCCCAAACAGCGTCCACGTGACAAGAAGAGACTGGGAAGGAGAACTAATGAAAGCTGAAAGGCCACACAGAAAGAGGGAAGATTTGAGGCACACTGAGAAGATTACAACAATGTTGCAAAATGAAATGTGTAAAACAGAATTAACTGAAAAATTCTTTTTTTTTCTGTAAATGTTCACCAAAACCACAATTACAAAGGGGAGGGGGACAATCATCATATTTTAATCCAAAGAGGCAAAAGATGGAATAAAATAACTATGACTAATAATGAACAGATATGATAACTATGCCTAATCAGCTTGATTTTGAATGTGAGTTATCTATGTCTGAATTCATACCTAAAGAAATTCATACATGTAAGAAAAAAATAGTGATACTTTGAGTTAATGTAGCTTACACTTTTATTAACATAAAATTCCTTGTTTCAATGCACTATTTAATTCACAATATTTAATTCACAATAATTTTTCTAACCCCCATACCTGTAGATAACCAAATACATAAGTTTTCAATTTTTAAAGTAGAATAATAGACATGGATTTGGGAAAGGGAAGAACATTCTCTTGCCCATGGCAAGAAACGAGATATTTAAAATCAGTGAGAACCTTTAAATTTTAAAGTCTTCCTTTAGTGAGAAGAAATGAAAAGCTTTGAACCATTAATAAAGCTTTCCCCCAATCTGTACTACACTTGCCAAGAAATATCTATGGAAAATCAGAGATGGACAATTTAAATTGCTTCTGGCTATCAAGGGAAAAGGAAAATTTGATGGTGCTATAATCAAAATTTTCTCTTCTCCTTAGGACAGAGAGCATAACTGCTTTGCAGGTTTCCTTTTTACTTTTTTCTTCACAGATCAAGTCAGCAAAATGGAGAGTGCAATCCATTTAAAACTTAACACCTTAATTTATATTAATAGTATATTGTGCAAAATAGGGTAGTTTACATTTTCATAGATCTCTCATAATAAGCTTTTATCTTAATGTGGATTTGTTTCAGGTATCTGATATTTCTCAGTACCTTCTGATTCAATGTTTTAATATTTCAAGAAAACTAAAACTATGTTTTGTGGTAGAGGAAACTTTTTTTTTAAAAAAAATAGATTTTTATTTAACCAAGACAAAGTCAATTTTTTGAAGAAGAGTTCTGTCAGCATTAGCCAGGTAACAGAGATTAGCAGAATCCACAGACTCATGGTTAGAGAACAGCTAATACCTATGTCTAAAAGGAATTAAAATTGAGAAAATTTCTAATTGGTTATTGAGATGCAGTTAATTAACATAGCAAAGGGCTATATCACAACTGTTGGCTCAAAAATTTTAGGTTCAATTTTTTAAAATCATTTTATTGGGGACTCATACAACTCTTAGCACAATCCATCCATATATCCATTATATGCAAAGCACATTTGATGTCATCATCATTCTCAAAACATTTTCTTTCTACTTAAGACCCTGGTATTGGCTCCTTCTCTTTTCACTTCCTCCCTGCTACTCCCTCCCTCATGGACCCTTGATAATTTATAAAGTATTTTTATGATTTATAAGATATTATAATTTTTGTCCAATGTCTCCCTTCACCCACTTCCCCACCATCCACATCCCAGGGAGGAGGTTATATGTAAATCCTTATAATCTGTTCCCGCTTTCTACTCCACCCTCCCTCCATCCTCTCAGTGTCACCACTCTCCCCACTGATCCCCAAAAGATCATCTGTCCTGGATTCTCCATGTTTCCAGTTCCTATCTGTATCAGTGTACATCCTCTGGCCCAACCAGATTGTAAGGCAGAATTGAGAGCATGATTGTGGGTGGTGGGAAGCATTTTAGAACTTGGGGAAAGATGCATATTTCATCATTGCTACCCTCTGTCTTGACTGGCTCATCTCTGCCCCACAACCCGTCTGTAAAGGGATGTCACTTTCCCCTAAGGTTGACCTTGGGTCCCCAATCTGCGCTCCCCCTCATTTATAGTGATATGAATTTTAGTTCTTTGATGCCTGATACCTGATCTCTTTGTCGCCTTGTGCTCCCACAGGCTTCTTATATGTGGACTTTGTTGCTTCTCAACTAGATGGCCACTTGTTTGCCTTCAAGCCTTTAAGACCCCAAACACTATATCTTTGATTAGCCAGGCACCATAATCTTTCTTCACCACAATTGATAATGCACACCTTTGTCTTCAGTGATCATATCAGGAAGGTGGACATGCCATGATATGATTTTTGTTCTTGATGCCTAATAACTGCTTCTATCGATATCTTTTGATCACACATTTTGGTGTGCTTCTTCAATTAGCTCAATTTTAATGTGATTTTTGTGTGTATGAATTATGAAAGGAAAATGCTTGTACTTTGATTTAATGTAATTTTAATTTTAACTGACATAAAATTACTTGCTCTAATGTGATTTCTAGTTGGCTATATTTTTTTCTAACCACCAAACCGGTAGATACTCTAAAGCTAAAGTTTCCTATTTTTCAATTAGAATAATACCTATAAAGCATAGAGGATTATATTGATAATTAACGGCATCCCAATAATCAATTAAACTTCTTCTCAACTTTACTTCCTTTTAGAAATGTGTATTAGCTGCTCTTGAACTATGAGTCAGTGGATTCTGCTAGTCTCTTATGCCTGGTAGACATGCAGGCAGAGCCCTGGTAGCACAGTGATTCTGAGTTTGACTGCTAATTCCAAGGTCAGCAGTTTGAAACCACCAATCCAGGGCTTTCTTAGTTCTAGAAAAAGTCACAGTCTCAGAAACTCAGAAACTACCCTGCCCTATAAGGTCCTTAAGAGTCACACTGACTTGATGGCCATGAGTGAGTCTTGAGGAGTCCTGATGGCATAGGGGTTATGGGTTGGCTGCTAATCTTATGGTGAACTGATCGAAACCACCAGTTGGGCTGTGGGAAGAGACAAGGCTTTCTACTCTCAAAATAGAGTAAAAACCAACAGGGATAGTTCTTCCCTGCCCTATCCAACTCATAATGTTGAGTCAGAATCTACTTGATAATAGCTAGCTTTGTTGTGCTTGTTGTCTTTTTAAGTTATATTCTGTAATATTTTGTGATGTGTTAGAAATTCTAGCCTCTCTACCCATGGTTATAATTGCATTTTAGAGAGAGTTACCAATTAGGTGACTTGTGGTTGCTGATAGATGTCTCATGCTGGTTCCAACTCATTGTGAGTACGACAGAAGGAGAAGGTACCCAGCTCCATGCCAACCTCACAAATGTGCCTGCCTGAGCCCGTCCGTGCAGCCCCTATGTCAGTCCAGCTTGTCAAAAGGCTTCCTCTTTTTGTTGCCCCATTACTTTTGCAGGCAGAATGTCCCTCTCCAGGGAATGGGCTCTTCTAACATTTATATAATAGTGAGATGAAGACCTCTAAGGGTGACTCCGGATAAAGCCAAGCTGGATTTGGTTCTTTTGCCTATCATGGTACTTTCAGCATTCTTGGCCAGCACCATCTTTCAGAAGCATTGACAATTCTATGACCTTCTTTATTCAATGTTCACCTTTCACATGCCTAGGAAGCAACGAAAAGTCGATGCACCTTTTGATCCATTGACTGCTGCTTATGTGACCATTGATTGTGGATCTGAAGAAGATAAAACCTTTGACAAACTCAATCTTTTATTCTGTTTATCATGATATAACCTACTGATTTGGTTGTGAAGATTTTTTTCTTCTTTTTATTGAGTTATCATCCACATTGAAAGTTGCAGTCCTGGATCTTCATCAGCAAGTGCTTTGAGTCCTCCTTGCTTTAACAAGAAAGTCTGCATCATTGGACACATCACGCGAGGTTCATAGCCTTCCTCTAATCTCCATGCCAAATATTTTCTCCATCTGATCTGATTATACTGTTAGAGAGGATTGAGGTAGGATATATATTTGAGTCTCCATCTTATTGTGTGAAATCATATCCTGAAGGAAGACTCTTCATTTAACAATTGCAAGGGTGGCATAGGACCCACTTTTGTTTCCTTTTTGTACATAGGGTCAATCTGAATCAGTACAGCACCTAACAATAACAATTGTCACTTGATGTGTTCCTCAAGTCAGAAAGCAAAAGCCTCCACCAAAGCTATTTTGCGTCCCCCTGTTTCCAGCTGGCATATTCAAAAGGCCCATTCTAGAGTACTGATGATGAGCAACAGTCAGAATTCAATAATATCTAAAAAGAATGTTGACCCAAGACATGGGCAGACTTTTTGAGTCATGGCATGCATTTTGGCCTGGTCACTAAAGCAAGGAAGCATTTTTTGTGTGCGTATTTTTCCTCTGTTTCCCTGGATCCTGCACCAGGGCTTGTGTTTGCCTGTCCTCTAGTACTTCAAGCTTGAGTTGTGCCCTATCATCCTACCAACTTCTTTATGGGTGAGATGAACCCTCCACACACACTTCTGAACTTTGCATTTGGAGTGTACCAACCTCCGGAGTGTATCATGATCCAAGTCCTTAGGGTTTAATGAGTTCTGAGAGACATTTGAGGGAAGTGTGAAACTCTGAGAGGTGAGGGAATATACTAAATGGATAAATCATGGCTGATATTAGGGATAATAAAGTGGTATAACATTTTGGAATAAGAGGACATTTGGGACATCTTTATTCTCTAAATCATGATGATTCATTTTGCATGAATCTTTCTCAAAGTTTCTCAATCTTTGCATGAATTCTTCTCAAAGTTATGATGTTTGCATTCACTCATTCACAGTTAGAGATGAGATTGATAGACTAGACATGATTAATATACATGCACTATTACTGGTTAAGCAAATGTTGAATGAATGTTTTTAGATTATTAATTACCTATCTATGAGACAGTTGGAGGTGACTCATAATTGAATGGTTCTGAGTCAAAGTCACAGTACTATGACCCCAAACTTAAACTTAAATCAGATAATATGCATCATGGAGCAATTCTGTGGCACTCACCTAATCTGATGTCAATTTCAAGATTAAGACTGTAGGGGTGAGTCTATCCTGTCAATCTGGAGATAGCCAATGAGGTCTCTGTATAGGCTTGGCCTTCTCCTCTTCTTGGAAGTATGAGATGCTCTTTCACTCGCTTTGAGACACTCGACTGACAAGGCTGACTACCCGTGATATATCCCTGAGAAGCCACATGGACCTAACCTGATGCGGCCAGAAACCTGGACGTAGACAAGCTATGTTGAGACTCATGCCAGTGCTGAGATGTTTACCACACCATGGGATCCAAATCCTTGTTACCCACCAGTTTACGATCATTCTGCATTCGGCATCATGGCTGATGTTCTGTGAGTCTGAAGAGGACTTTGTAGATTTCTGTTGGGCATATCAGCTAGTATATGATTTATGGACTTGATCTGGACTGGACTGGAATGTTTTCTCAAGGTTCAATTATTCTTGTATATAAACCTCTCCCTTAGATACATATTCATGTTTATGGATTTGTTACTCTAGCCTATCCAAACTAACACAAATACCTTCTGTGTTTGACTGATGTACACTGTGTACTTATCAGCTAGTGTTGGAATCTATCGTGTCTGTTTAATTTCACATTAGAGCAGAGATTGGATTTTATTGTAGCTTTTTCTGAATATGACCCATCATCTAAAAACCTGTTGGGGATATTCAGTCACCTTATCTATTCTCAAAAACTGCACATTTTATAAAAAGTGCATTTCCAAAGTTTTTTAAAACTATGTCCAGTGAACAAAATTTAACTTATATAAGACTTACAGAAAAACTTAATAATGTTTGACTTAAAAAATAATGCAGTCAAATATGCCAAGCATAAACATGAGCAGACCCTATTGATCTTTCCTTCCCCAAAGTGATATCCTTTCATGTTGAGAAGATAGATTTTCATGCAAAAATGTATCACATAAAATTAATTTGAAAATCAACAGGTTAAAATTCTCAAGTATAAAATGAAAAATGTACAGCAATTAATTTAATAAGAATATTTTCTATCCTCACCCAAATTACTGTGTTGTTGTTCCAAGAACACATTCTTTAAGGAGTCTGGCCACCTAAAAATCTGTAAAGGGTGAAACCATATGACTAAGATTTTGTAATGTCACTTAGATGCACAACTATTTTAATAAAAATGACTTTAAAATGTTTAAAGTACTGTCCAAAATTTTCTTAGTGCTACCAATTTTTTATTTTTCCATACAGTCACATATTTATCTCAAATCCAGAAAGGTCAGCTATAAACTATTGAACAAAAAAGACAAGTAACCACTTCTTATAATGTTGGGAGTCTACAGTAGTAGAGTAAAGGATTTAATTTAATAATTTACCTCCTCAGTGCAGCTTGAATCTTGTCTGCTGATCTCTTTTAATATAATTTGACAGTGTAGAAAGAAGCCCTGGAAAATTAAGGTGAGAATCTCCTGCTATTCTTCAAATTCTGACATGTAGGTACAGAGAGAAAATAGTGGTTTCAGCCACCGGTGAGTTTGAAAAATACACTTAGCCATGATTGAAAACTGATGTTATTGTGATATAGAGTAAATAAAGGAGAAATAAAAATGGGATTTGGTAGAAAGGACCCTAAAAGGTACTCAGTCATCTAGGGGAAAAGTAATTTCTCAGAATCTAAAGCCACAGGAATACCTCTAATAAGTTGTAAAAATTGCAAAATAATATTTAGTGGTAAAATTTTTCTTGATCACATGTGCAATCTGATCCATTGGCAGTTTTTATTAATAATTGCTCCTCTATTTTTATGAGGGTAATATGGAAGGTAATGGGAGAAGTGGGAGCTATTGGAACCAGACTATAATCATGACCATATAACACTCCCCGCCCCCTTTCAGGGTACACAAACAACCAAAACGTGGGCAATGAGGACAATGGATTATGTAAGATATGAAAATATTTATAATTAATCATGTGTCATATCAAAATAAAAACACTAACAACCTGATAGGAAGTAGAAAAAATAAGCAGAAAATTTAGATGTGGAACTCAAAATAGCTACCAAACTACATATAGCTTGTCCTAGCCATTTAAATTGCCTTGAAATTAAAACAATTTTAAAATTGCTTGTTTTGCTGAAATATAGAGGCAAAAAACTCACTTCCACCAAGTCGATGTCAACTGATACGGAGCCTATTGGATAAGGTAGAAGTGCCGCTGTACATTCTCATGGCGGTAACCCTTGATGACAGTAGAAAGTCCACCTCTCTCCTTTGGAGCAGCTGATTTCAGATTGCTGGCCTTGTGGTCATAAGCCCAAAATGTAACCACTGTGTCTACCAGGGTTCCCAAAATAAATACGAAGAGAAATTAATAGTTGGGAGAGACAGAATTTTATCCTAAGTAAAATAAGATAGACATAGAAGGAGAAGCATAGTTGTACTCAATGAAATTTTAAGAAGAACCAAATGTACAAATACAGAAAATAGAATCCTGGTTTTCACTGATTAGGGAGAAGGGAAAACCTTTACTTAATGGATACCGAGTTTCTATTGGGGTCTGAAAATTTTTGAAAATAAACAATTGCTAATGATGATTTAGCATTCTGAACATACCAAATTTTAGTTAGCTCTAAAATTAGATGATAAAAATGAAAAACTATATATTTTGTCAGAATAATTCAAATCCATTGCATGGGGGATATGTTAGGTGATTATGTCCCTGTTCATTTTATTCACAACTTTCAGTTTTATATATGATGTCAAGTTTGCTTTAATAATCCAGAATGATTGCAGACTACATAAATTTTGTTACTTTCTGTAATTGAAATCATTATCAGTTCCTACAATTCCTTCTCTACCCCCACCTTAATGAAATTTTAGTTCAACTAATACATGGTATGTTTGTGTGGTGTCTATTTTAAAGAATAAGTGTGTTAATCCATGGTTCAGTTTTTGCATGGTATAGTAATTGTATAGCTTACCCAAGTAGCATATATACTATGTCAGAATTAGTGTATATTGAAATCTAAATTGCTAACTCTTTTCCCTCTGAACACCAACTTTTGGGAATACAGGCAAACAAATAGCTTCAAATCATAACCAGAGATTTACTTTTTGGCTCTATGTGGTAAAGAAACCTTACTTCCTGTGGCTCTTCTGTTAATAGTACTTATAATTGCCACCCAATGACTCAGGGGGTGAATATCCATAAGGTGTAACGTCCTCTGATATGGGGACTGGTCATTTTTATTCTGCAGGTTATAAAATGGACCACCCCAGGAGCAGGAAGAGAGATCTGGGTCCATAAAGAAAGTAGGCAAACAAGAACCTCACCTGAGGTTGCAGATGCAACAAAGGGGCTAGAGACCATAGCTGGGAGACCAAGAGACAAAACAGACCAAGAGACAAATGTCCTAAGACCATGAAACAGATCAGAGGAGCTGCACTGAGACCAAGAGGTAGAACAGACAGTCCAAGGGTTCCCATGCCTGAGAGCCTCGGTATCAAAGAGAAATGTGACTCAGATGAGATCCTACTCTGAAGAAAAGACAATAACTTTAATGTTTTCTAATTCTGATTTATGGTAACCTATTAATATCCATAAAAACATACCTATAAATGTGAGCCTTCCCCATGTAGAGAAGTGAAATTTATTTTTTATAAATAATTTTATTGGGGGTTCATACAACTCATCACAATCAATACATACATTCGTTGTATGCAAAGCACACCTGTACATCGGTTGCCATCATCATTCTCAAAACATTTGCTTTCTACTTAAACCCCTGGCATCAGCTCCTCACATTTCCCCTCCCTCCTTGCCCCCCTCCCTCATGAACCCTTGATAATTTATAAATTATTATTATCTTGTCATATCCTACACTGTCCGATTTCTCCCTTCACCCACTTCCCTATTGTCCATACCCCGTGAAAGAGGTTACATGTAGATCCTTGTAATCAGTTTCCCCTTTCTACTCCACCTTCCCTTCACCCTCTCGGTATTGCCATTCTCACTACTGGTCCCAAAGGCATCATTTGTCTTGGACTCCTCATGTTTCCATTTCCTATCTCTACCAATGTACGTTCTCTGGTCTAGCCAGATTTTTAAGGTAGAATTAGGATCATGATAGTGGGGATTAGGAAGCTTTTAAGAACTAGAGAAAAGTTGCATATTTCATTGTTGCTACACTTTACCCTTATTGGCTAGCCTCTTTCCCACGACCCTTCTGTAAGGGGATGTTGTTTCACCTACAAATGAACTTTGGGTCCCCAATCTGCAGTCTCCCTCGTTTATAATGATATAAATTTTAGCTCTTTGTTGCATGATGCCTGATCCCTTCAACACATCGTGGTCCCACAGGCTGAAGTACTTCCTCCATGTGGGCTTTGTTGCGTTGCTTTTGAGCTAGATGATCACTTGTTTAACTTCAAGCTTTTAAGATCCCAGATGCTAAATCTTTTGATAGCCAGGCACCACCAGCTTTCTTCACCACTTTTTCTTATGCATACATTTGTCATCAGTGATCTTGTCGGGAAGGTCAGCATCGTGGAATGCCAGTGTAATAGAACAAAGTGTTCTTGCATTTAGGAAATACTTAAACGGAGATCCAATGCCCATCTGCTGTCTAAAAACTAACCCTATAAGTATATGCTCATAAATCTATTTTCTCATGATCATATATAAATATATTTACCTACATACATGCCTGTATTTAGACCTCTATATATGTCATTTGTCCCCCAGTTCTTTCCTTTATTTCCTTCTACTTTCTTCTTGTCCCACAATCATGCTCAGCCTTCACTTGGGTTTCAGTAATTTCTCTCTGTTACATTATTCTTGATCAATCACTATCAGGCTTCTCACATCCACATTGTCACTGATTTTGGATCACGTATTATTCCCTTATCCCTGGGTTGGTCAACACTACCACTTTTCCCCCACCTCCATATTTCTTAATTTGGCTCTTCTATCTAAGTCTCTGTAACTCACACCAAATCATTGGATGGTTCTATGCAAATAGGGTGTAAGAAACATTAAATAGAGGGGATTTGTCAGTTTAGGTTGTCATTCCCCTGGGTATAAGAGAGTTATCTCTGAAGCAGGCACAGATAGAATTCTCAGAATCACCATGTAAGAACAGCCACTCAGAGAGCACATTTGAGACCCCTCTCCTCTGAAAGTAGAAGAGGTGGAGATCAGAGACTCAAGGGGACCATGAAGTAGTGAGGTAGACTAACACCTTGAAACTTGAAACTGGCTTCCTGGCTGACATCATTAGTAGAGGCCATGGAACCAAATGGCTAGGAGGATGGTAACTAAAGACACTTGACTGCTACCCTCGCCTTGTTACCCCTAAAAGATGTGGCGTAACCGCTTTACCCTTAGCAATGCCTCCTTTGGCCTTTCGACTGCTGCTTTGATGAGCCAGGATCAGGCTCTCACTACCCCACACTCACGAGCACTTTACAGAGTCGCTCCTGACATCTTCTTCAAGTTTTTCTTTCTTGTCTTTTTAATTTTTCATTTATGTTCTTCACGTATGATGCTCTTGGTATCATCCCACAGCTCATCCAATCTTTGATCATTAGTATTCAATCGGTCAGATATGTTATTTATATGTACTCAAAAAAATCAGTTGGGCTATCCTGAAGGTCATATTTTGACTCTTTTAGAATTATTTCCATTTTCTTCAACTTTATCCTTAACTTACCTATAGAAAAATGACTGCCTGCTTTGTAGTCTGCCCCTGACCTCGATCTGGTGACTAATACTTAGCTCATGCATTCTCTCTTTCATCAGAGGCGACCACTTTTATTGCATTCTCTTTTTTAATTTTTTGGGGGGCCATCACTGGTGATCACTTTTATGTATGCAGAGTCAATCTGGAGAGGTTCACATGCATAGTCTCCAAATCATTTTAAACAAGTATTAGCAATGAACAACCATAGAACTTACAAAAGTTTACTATGAGATTTGCAGTTGTGTTTCAATCACCTAGGCCATATTTTCCAACTGTATACAGTTCCTTCCTCTTTGTTTCCTACATTTTAATTCCAATAATTAACAATGCATTTTGATTGCAAGTTTGGTCAATTCCAGACTGAAGAAGTTGATAGAATTCTCCATTTTCTCCATCACCTGATTTAGTGGCTGGTGTGTAATTTGACTAATAATTATAATGCAGCATTTCTTTTTTTAGCATAGAGATGTTTTCCTATCACAGACAGTATTGCACTTCTACATAGATTTCAAAAGGTTCTTTTTAATATTAATTAAGACAACATAACATATGCAATAGATGGTTCTTATTTCTATTTTTGTATCATCAACACATTAATGTCCTAAATGCTTTACTTGGCGTAGGTTTTATGATCATTTCTATTTTGAGAAAGCAACACTTCTTCAGTTGTATTTTGAGTGCCTTGCAACCTGAGCAATTTGTCTTCCAGCAATACGGCTGACAAGACTGTGCTATTACCGAAAATACTTTCAGTATATCAGGCAGTGTTTCATTGTTATTGATAAAAATTTCAGTGGCTAATCACTCAGAAGTGGGCAAAGTGTTCCTTCTTTGAAGTTTATTCTTAGTCTAAAGTTCACGGAAGTCTCTTCACCAAGCTGGTATTTGAAACACACGTCATGGCTTCCAGCATCCTAACAACATATGGCTGTATGACAACTGGCATAATAATGGTGCATAATAACTTTTAGTTGCTTTTATTATTCCATTGCCAGTACTAAGTATGAAATTATACTCCTTGGTGTTTTTACTTATTTTACATGCTATCTATTTTAAATCTTTAACATGCAGTTATGATGCTTTAAAGAACAAGGCTTTAATCCTTTGAATAATTGCTGAGGCTTGTTATTTACTTCCACAAATATGTGCACAGTGTGAGGTCTTTCTGTTTACAATATCACACAATTAGTGGTTTGATATATTCCCAAGCAAACGTTAAAAGCATAGGGCTAATTGATTCTGCTTGATTAGAACATAATGTCAGGATATACATACATCTTACATTTTCATCAAACAATAATATATTCCGTGATACATTTGAAAAATGTAGTTGTTTTAAGAGCTTTCTGTACAACTTCAGAGGTACTTAAAAAGCCACTCAATGAATTGTAGCATATAGATTTATCATCTAATGACTTATTGTTATGGCTTAATGTATTTGGATATTTTTGCCAGCTCATAGATGTGAATTATGGATTTTCTTATTGATTTGCGTCATTGAAAATCATGATGATGACATTTTGAATTTTAAAAGAGCGATCAAGCAAGCATTTGTATGGACTGAGTAGTTTAATCTGAATTTTAAATTTATTGATGAATACTATTCACTATACAAGAGTAATGTAGTTAGGAAAACACAAAGGTGCCAAGTTACTGAAATATTTAAAAGACGTTTCTGTGAAATCTAAGGAGTAGTTACGTCCCTGCCTATGGGCACAAAGTGGCAATTTGCCTAATGTAATTTTGTTTTTTAAAAGACAAGTAAGTGTGAAAACAATACATTGTCAATTTTGTAGCTAAATATGCACATTTTAAATCAACCTGTTGAAAAAGAGCATGTAATTTTTTCCACTTAAACTACAGTCTTATATTTGGAAATTTAGAAGGAAACTCTTCGGTCAATGATTTGTCAATTAGTCTCCTTTCAGATAGGAATGATCTCCACTTATCAGCTTTCTTTTCTCAAGATCAGAAAATTATTACTTGAGGTATCACGGCTCGTTATCCATGCCATCTAGAGCCTAAGTGAACATAGTACAGCATATATTTTGTGTCCTGGGATTATTGATTCTTTGATTTTTAATCTTATATATGTCTTTAATGGAAATAAGCTACTTATTTGAAACTGGCCAAGGGAACATAAGAGGAGACCTGAGCCAGGGCCAGAAGCAGAAGTCATTCTATCTTTGAGTCTAGATGTCACACTCCCTAGAGTCGCTTACCACACATGAGATCTGGTCAGAATGTCCAAGCTGAACAATAACAATAGCATCATATTATGCTGTTTTTACATGCCTTCTAGTGTCTTATGACAGAGAGCAACCATGTATACACAAGAAAAATATTATCAGAGCTACAGCTCCCTGAAAATTGCTATTTAAGTTCATTATTGTAGCCACTATATCAATTAATTTCCTTGAGGGTCACCTTCTTTGGGGCTGTTGTTTCATTTCACTAATAGGAGGTGCTTTTTCAGGCACTGGTCTCTCCTAATAACATGTCCAAAGTATATAAGATGGAATCTCACCAATCTTACTTCTGGCTGTACTTCTTCCAAGACAGAACTACTTGTTTGTTTGTTCTGTTTGATATGCTTTCTTGGCAATCCATGGTAGTTACAGCATTCTTCACCAGCACCATATTTCAACGCATTGATTCTTCTCTGGTCTTCCTTATTTACTATGTGCAACTTTCACCTGTAAAAGAAGCAATTGAAGACACCTTGACTTGCGTCAGGAACCCCTTAGTCCTCTAAGTGATTCTTTTGCTCTTCAATAATTTCAAGAGTGCTTCCCCCCCCCCAATGTAGCATGTAATTTGATTTCTTTATTGCTGCTTCCGTGATCAAGATGAAATTCTTGACAAATTCAATTCTTTCTTCCACTTATTGGGACGCTACTCTTGGCCCAGTTGTGAGCATTTTTTTTCCTTTACATTTAATTGTGGTCTCTATTGAAGATTGTAATGCTTGGTCTTCATCAGTAAGTACTTCAAATCCTCTTCACTTTCAGCAGGCAAGGCTGTATTATCTGCAAAAAAGAGATTGTTACTAAACCTTCCTCCAATTCCATAGAAGTTATTCAGTAATTTCTTCCTTTGAAAGGGGGAACTGTGTCCTTCTATAGGATTATAGGATGGCTTACTAACAACATGATATGCAAATAATATAATCCTTTTTGCTGAAAGTGCTGAAGAATTTAAACACTTGCCAACAAAGATAAAAAATTGTAGCCTTCAGGACAGATCACAGCTAAAATATAAAAAATGTCAAAACCCTCATTAGTTGCCTGATAGATAACAACAGACAATTGGAAAAAAGTTTGAGCTTATCAAAAATTTTGTCTTACTTGGGTCCATAATCAGTGCTCATGAAAGAATCAGTCAAGAGACCAAAAGACATATTGTATTGGGCAAATCTGCTGTACAAGAACTCTTTAAGGTACTGAAGAACAAGATTTTAATTTGGGGAGTAAGATGTGTCTCACTCACTCCATGGTATTCTCCATTACATCAAATGCATGTGAAAGTTGGACATTGAATAAGGAATGTAAAGAAGAATGGATGTATTTGAACTGTGTTACTGGAGAAGAATATTGAAAGTATCATGGATTGATAAAAAAGGGGAAAAAATCTGTCTTGGGAGAAGTAGGCCACATTGTTCCTTACAAAGAATGGCAGGGGCTGAGCCCCAGTGGCATAGTGGTTTTGAGTGGGACTGCAGTCCACTGGGATGGAGGTTCAATTCCAGCTCCACAGGAACAAAGGCTGGGCCTCCTACTCACACCAGCAGAGGGCAGTGATGCCCACCCTCCCCAAAAAAAACCCAAAAAGGATGGCAAGATTTCATCATGCATATTTTGGACATATTGTCCGGAGAGATCAATCCTTTTGGAGCATTATGGTTTGTCAAGTGGAAGGACAGCCAAAAAGAGAAAGACCCTTAATGAGATGGATTGACAGTGCTTGCATCAGTGGGCTCAGGAATGGGGATGATTGTGCGGAAAGTGAGACCTTGCAGTGTTTTGTTGTGCTCTTCTATTGTTCATAGGATTGCTATGGGTTTGAGCCAACTTGATGACACCTAACAACAACAGCAATGGTTCCTGCATGTGTAACTGTGAGATAGAGAACTCAAAAATGCACTGAGGGGAAGAGACCAGGTGGAGGTGGAGGGAGACATTGGTAGCAGCAGCATATCTGGAAAGGTGACTTCAGCATCCTAGGACAATCTCAACTGACACCTACAGGCATTCGATTGCTTGGTTGATTCTAAACTCCAATGCCATCACACCCAAGACATTTTGCTGACATTTGTAGGCCTACTTCCTTGTCATTCTCTGGAAAGACATGGTCAAGGCATGAACATGATCAGATTTATGACTGGATGTGAGGAAAAGAACCAGTCCTGGGAATGATCTATTCATAACTCATAAATGTAGACAGAAAGTACTTCACACCTAGCAAAAGCTTTTAGACACAGTTCATTTAGCAGCAACTCACTGACGTCCCCACCTGCTGTGTCAGGTGCTTTTCTTTCCTTTTTCTCCAAATCAACTTTGCTTTCTGCTTGCTGTTTTGTGGACTTGAGAGACCAAGACTCCTGCATACAGCAGTTGCCACACAACCAGAACCACTACTTTTCCACGTAAGATGAGAACTTCATTCAATAGCAGGTTTGACAACATAAAATGCTCTACATTCTGTTACAATAGGTTTGATTATAATAACAAATAACTGATCAAATCATTCAATTTCTTGCTGAAACTTAATTTAGTTTTATAGTTGTTAATTTTTAATTTAAGCTTTTTCCTCTTTCATTTTTAAATGACTTCTTTCACATACCATTATTTCAATGATACTATCATAGCAAGAAGAGTTGTGCAAACATTACCACAATCAATCTGAAAACATGTTTGTTAGGTAGCTAGGGAAAGGGACCAGGGGTGTCCCTCTCCACACCTGAAGCCCCCCCAACTCCCAGCTTTCTACAGGAGATTGGAAGTCAATGAAGGCTAAGGGGCATACTCCAATTCAAACCTGAGCCAGGTGGGCAGTACAAAGTAGGTTAGGTGGGCTTAATCCAGCCAATGGCTTCAACCAATACCTTCCACCAAACCTCCCGGTGGAAGGTCCCAGATAATCAAGACAGGCCAGGCCCATTAGCTCTTCTCCACAATACTGCAATCTCTCCTTCTGACCTCAAGTCACCACATGTGGGTGTGCAGTCCTATGAGTTGCCTATGTTCAGTGACTGTAAATCCTGAAACTTCTGTCCTTTATAAAAACCCATTTGAATCACAAACCAAGCTTCGGTGTGAATTCTTTCTCTTGCGAAGTCAAGAAATGAGGTATTTCCCACCTGAGAAACCTAACATTTTCTTCTTCCTTGAAGTCATTACTAGTGTATTTTTTAATTGTGGCAAAAGGATGACAACAAAGCTTTCTCCAATTCAACATGTTTTGTTTTCTTATTTTGGATTGTTTTTGTAGTTACAGGTTCTTCCATATGTTCAGTGAGTAATCATTTTAATTTCCTTTAAAAAAATTCCATGCTTATAGTTTGCCAAAACAATTTAATTTTTAGTAGTATTTGAAAAGATTCCCATCACCCTTGTATCTTGAAAAACTCAATTTTTAAAAAATTGAATCTGTTTACCATAAGTACAGATTCAAAGGCAGGAAGGCAGCAGCCAAAGATGAGAGATTTACAAAATGATGCAATAAATGCCTGAGTTAGATTTGAGGAACATTCAATTGCCTTGCAAGTGTAACAGAAATAAAGTAATGAAATATTTGTATAGAAAATCGCTATGAATTGTAGTAAATTATTTTTGAATGTCGAAGATGACAATCATCTACTTTGTTAGGGATAAAAGAAAATGAATTTTATTGGGGAAAAATACCATTTGAGCTAGGCAGCATTAAGTGAAAATGCAAAATACCAAAGTAAATCCATTACTATTGAGTTTGTCCTGATTCAGGCTATCTGAAACAGAGGGCTGTGGACAAAGAGAACAAAGAAAAGATAGGATTGGTTGTAGATAAGATGAGCTTCAGTTTGAAGCCTTTTTTAAATTTAAAGATAGACCACTTCAATATGAAGGAATGAAGCACTTAAGAGAATGATACCACCTGATTCAGTTATACATCATTTATCACAGAAGCCTTGGTGACTCTGCAGGGTAACTTTTGAACCACTAATAGCGAGAGGAAATTCCAAACCACTAGCTACTTCTGGGGGGAAAGATGAGCTGTCTCTTCTTGGGGAGATATGGAAATCCTTGGGAATCCTAAAATAAAAGTTGAGATAGACTTTATGGCAGTGGGTTCAGTTCAATTTTATATGTAATGTTTGTCAGAAACACATTTTTTTTTCCTGGAAACAAATTCTTTACATCCTGAGGCACAGTTACCAAATAGTTGACCTCCTGCTTTTGCCTCTAGGATTACACACTGCCCCCATCATTCTCACTTGTTACATGAATGTCTCTAATTTGAAACCTCTAAATTCATAGTGTTAAAAATCCTCCTACTGCACAGAATAAAGAGAAGAACAAAGTAATTTCATTTGAATGTTCATTTACAATCTAACCTGATCTTACAGTTAATTTCTTCCTAACCTCTTGACTGTCAAGTAACATTTGACTTTAGAAGTGTGATAAAATTTGAAAACCAAGTTAATGTCTTTGTAAACATACTGAGTTATGTATGTTTTATTGCTTCTTAAATTATTTAACCCTTGTTTTCCACAGAACAATATCAATCTATTGAGATTATTTTCAACAAACAGATGCAATAATAGAAATGTGTGTCAGTCTATGCCAAGACACTTAGAAAATAGCTACCTGAGTAAATAGGATAGACAAATATTATAATGCTCATTTCAAAATGTAAAGATTGTCTAAGTATAACAAAACAAGATAACTCTGAAACAAAACTTTACATATTTTTAACTGTGTGGTTCAACTTTTGCTTTGTTTTCTTTTAATAACTGACTCTTGTTCTCTGGTATGCCTGAGCATAATTAAGTATTCTGAAATTCCTATTTCTTGAAAATTTGGGGGAAAATGAGGACTTCGAAGAGTGTGTCCATAGCCTAATCTCTGGGAAACCCATGTGTATAGTTGATTTTGTGTTGCTGGAAAAGGTATTTGCTATGAACATGTTTTTGGTTTTGCAAAATTTAATCATGAGATCTCTAGCTTCATTTCTATCATCAAGCTCATATTTTCCAACTACCATCCCTTTCTCTTCTCCCACCCCCAATTTTTGCATTACAATCAACAATACTATCAATGCGTCTTTTTACAAAACCATTTTGTTGGATGCTCACACAACTTTTACCACACAATCCACACATACACTCATGGTTTTGAGCTTTCTACTTGGGCCCGAGATATCAGCTTAGCATTTTCCCCTCCCTCTCCTCTCCCCTTCTTTCATAAACCTCTGATAATTTATAAATTCTTATTATTTTGTCATACTCTACATTGTCCAATGTCTCCCTTCACCCATTTTTCTGTTGTCTGTCCCCCAGGGAGGAGGTCTTATCAGTGCATCTTTTTTTTTTTTTCCAGTGCATCTTGACTGTATGTTTGACCAATTTCTGCCTGAAGTCTTTGGTAGAATTTTTTTGTCTTGAACAATATTTTTTTTGGTTGGGGCATAAAGTTGAATAATAACTCTATTGATTGAATTTCCTTGAGAGCAGATAGAGATAATCCAATCACAGATAGCATTTTACACCGGGATGCATTTAGCTACATTCTTTCTGACAATTCCGTGTCATTCCTTTTGATTGTGTTGTTCCTGGAAGAGTAATCATATGATTTTCTGATTCAAAATAGACAATAGCAGTCCATTTCAACTCACTAATGCCTTCAATATCAATCTTCATACATTCTATTTAATTTTGACCAGTTCCAGTTTTCTTAAGTTCATAATTTCTACTTTTCACATTCCAAGCATTAGGATTATTAGATTGCTGCAGCTCCTTCTCTTTTCCCTTAATGATGACTAATTGGCTAATGAAGATCCCAAAGTCTCCAATCCCACAAACTTTACCCCTGGCACATCACCACAATCAACTCCTCTCCAAGGAATTAAGTCCTCTTTAGTCACAGTTTGAGTGCTCCAGACCAGAGGGTCCATCCACAGACCATTTCCCTTGCTTTTGATCTGCTTCCTACATTAACACTTCAGTGTTTGAACATGCTGCCAAGCAATGCATATGGGTTCCAGCAGGCTTTACCTCAGAAATGGGTAGTAGAGTCCTTCATCATCTGCTCTAAATCGGGAAGCTTTGGAGAAACCTGTTCACTTTGTAATACCAATGTCACAGCTTCCAGTGTCACAGAAACTCACATAAGAAACCACGGTAAGACAAACTGATAGACAAGTGGGGAGTACCAAGCCAGACCAACTGAATCCATAATCCTTTGTTAAGTTAAAAATGTGTGAATGACAAACTTTTTAGATTCTTCTCATACATTGTATGAATGCTAAAATGGTATGCTTTAATAGTCAAACAAAAATACATTGGTGGAAAAAAATGAAACTTTGCATAACTCCAAATGCTTTTTCTTCTAAATCGATAGTTGTCCAGGTATCTCAGACATGTATACTTGTCTCTATTTACTCAAAAACTCAAAGTAAATATTTTCCTTACTACTTCCTTATGCTTCACATATGATGATTAGAAATACTTGGAAGAAATAACAAATTTTTCTATATGAAGCTTTGTGGCTAGCAATTATGAGAAGGTTCTTGACAAGACCTGTGGATTTGGGGGAAAAGTGTAGAAAGCACAGCATGTTGCTGTGACTGCTGGAGCAGTCTCGAAACCACAGGGTAGCAATCCACACTCTTAGGTAGCTGGAAGTCATGCTTCCAAGTCTCCTGGAATATTCCGGTCTTGTGTCAGGTATCCAGCGTTTCGTTGGCTCCTGGAAAAACTCCAGTCTGGAGATCAATAAGACCCCAGACCAGCTCCCCTGACAACCTTCTGCTGTGACCTGTGAAATGCAGCCTGTCAGAATGCTTCAAGCTTTTCCATAGTAAAGCTGAGATTATGCTGCATAATGGGATGGTAGTATCTTTTAATACGATTGGACAGTAGTATCCTGCAATATGATTGGGTAGTTGGTCCTGTAATAATTGGATGAAATGATCTTAGACAATTGGACAGCTTCGTCAGCAAACTGCACTTCATTTACATAACTCAGCCAGCAATACCTCATTTACATAGGCCACAGTGTGGGCCTATCATTTTTCAGGTTAAACCTGTAACCTTATAAGGATGTGTTTGAAAACCATGAAGTATGTGAAAGAAGCTGTTTGATTGGTAAATAAAACATATATAAGCCTTCCAAAAGATGTAATTAAGTTAGATCTGTGCCATCAAGCCTAAGTTCCGGCGTCTGTGTGCATGACTGGTTGATCCTGCCACCCTCACTTCCCTGTGTGACGGATCTGTTCCCACAAGCAATATCTTTCATTTTAATTTGTACTTTTCATAGTAACTGCTTCAGTGTAGAAAATTCAATAGAGTTTTAAATTTCAAGCTTTTTGAAAGCAGATCACCAACAGCCCCCACCCTCCCTCCCAGGTCACTTTAGGTGGACTATAATCACTGACTTTTTTTTCCAGCCAAGTGTGTTAGCTCTCTGAACGATCCAGTGACCTCTTGTACAATTTTAAGATCAATCTATTTTAAAACAGAAGAGATATACAACAATATGGTTGTAAAATAATTTTTAAAAAGAAAAAAGAGGAAGGCCATTTAACAATTTCACCAAGGTGTTTGGAAAGATCAGTCACTAACTTGTAGTGTCACACTTCTTTCTATAAAGATGATTCCATTTAGAACAAGTCCTATTAACCTAAGATGATTTATTATGTCAATCAATTTCATTTTCACATTGTAATACACTGTTGAATATTGGTATCTTGGGAGTTAGATGATTTTAAGTCAACTAGACACTCCTGGCTAAGGTTGGAGTCAAACTGTCAATCAAATTATGCCCTTAATGGCATAAAAATGTGAGACACTAGGATCTGCTCTCCCCACCCCCACCCTTCAATTTCATCTTTGTTGGCTAACCTGAGAGCTGCCAGGGCCCTGCCACATTTGTACCAACATTAAACCCACACAAATCTGCACCCGCTTGCTGCACTCTCCCTCCATTCTGCACCACTCCATGTAGCTTCATGAGTCTACAAAGGGACCACAGACTAGTATCCAGCTTGTGCACTTGAGTTGGATTCGGCTGGGGTGCTTTCTTGATCTATGATTACTTCTCGATAAAAAGCTCTTTCATATGCTGGGATTGTTTCTCTTGTCAACCCTGACCTAACACACTACTTTATGGAAGATACCAATATTTTTGAATTTATAAATTATATCCTCAAGAAAACCTACTCTTACACATCTTACAATTAATTAGTTGACAATGATTATGATATCTAGGAATGCTTCAAATTGTACCTTATTTATGATGGACAGTAATTAGGATTGCATTTTGTAATATTGGGAGTATGGCAGGCAATCTATCATTCCAGTACAAAAGACTGTATGTCAGTATCTTTCTCAACTATGATGTTTTAGTGCTGTTTAGAGTTTTACTTGTTTTGCAGTATTTCAAAACATATTTATATTGCCAGAGATTTAATCGCCTGCAATGCAATCTGTACAAGTCCTTGGAGGTAATTTTTGAAAGAAATTCTTAAAGGAATTGCTGCCGTTAAGAGGGGGAAAAAAATCCCATTTGGAGAAAAACACCATATGTAATATATTTTCTTTACATGTCCAATAACTTTTTTATGGAACAGCTATGTAAAAGCAGCCACAGTCTGAATTTTTGTTTTAAGTAGCTTTGAAAATAGATAGAATATTCTTCCTAAAATGTAAATCTATAGTTAGATTTTCATGTGTTGTGACTATATTAATATTTCGGCTGAGCCCCGGTGGCGTAGTGGTCGTGCGCGGAACTGCGGCCCACTGGGTTGGAGGTTCGATTCCAGCTCCCAGGAGCAAAGGCTGAGCCTCCTATTCCCACCACCTAAGGGCAGTGATGCCTAAAAAAATAAATAAATAAAATAAATAAATAAATATTTCATTTAACTGCTTCTATTCACTTGGTGTATGTATTTATTAATCCTATTCAACATAATGGATCTCATCCTTGGAAGAGATGCTGCGGTTCATTTTGGTTACAGGATGTTGTGCTAACCAACGACATCAATGGATACCCCTTGCTAGCTCCACAGAGTAAAAAAAGGCTAAACTCAGTTTACCATTTCACAGCATGGCTAGAGGCTTTATAGATATAGCATAGGATGAGTAGAAAGAAAAGGACTTAATGAAAGTTAGTCGGGACTATGATATTGCTAAAAGTACACTTAGCTCTGGCTATTCTGGACTCAAGAGGGATAATTTGATGATTTTTTTCTCTTAAAATTGTGCTACTAGAGAATTTTTTAAATATTTTAATTCTTGAAATAAGTCTGTTTATGAGATGCTCTAACCATGGAGGAAACAACCCCATAAACTGCATGGACATATCTGAGCTTTGGTTAACCAAAGAAGAAACATTACCATGAGGCAGAAGTCAAAAAAACACCCAATTTATATCTTTATGATTAGCTTCTCTAGTCAACCCTGACTAACACATCTACTTTTCTAGAAGCTGAGTTTCTACACATGTAACAGAAGTATCATAAATCTAATCCACTTGGTGCTTGCATAATAATTATTGAAAAGTAATTAGGGATTCTTAATACTTGCTGTACATTTGCAAGAAGTATAGCTTGATACTCAGATTATGCTTTTGCAGAACTTTCTTTAAACAGATTATATGGCAAATAATGTTGATATGGTGAAAGAATAAAGAAAGGGTAAAATTAACCCAACCTCAGGAATATATACAAAGAAAATAATTCAACAAAAAAATAAAGAAAATACCTAAATTCTTGGACTGTCAATTTTACTGAAATTCTTATTTATATCTTATTTTTCTATAGGAAAAAATGGTTTTGATAATACAATATTTGGCGTCTGAAAGAGATTTTCAAGGAAATGAAACAATGGGTTCTAAGTCCCCATTATCTTTTGTCATAATTATTTTATTATCCTTTTTCAATTAAAGAAGTTCTATAATTATGAAGGAAGATATTGGAGCAATACTGAAAGTGTTTCACTCTCTATCAGTTACTCCCTTCTTCTACATAGAAAACCTGGGTGAGGAACATTTCTTAGGATATGGTTGATTGCTGTTACTGTACCAAAAAATAAAAAACAGTAGTTAGTATGTAAAAATAAAACCCTTTCTTCAAAATTAGTATTGTCCTTAAGACACTGTACTGTGATATTTAATAATTTTAAATACTTAAGCATTATATTATTAATGTTATGATTAAGCATCCTTATTATTTGCATCAATTATTAAAAGAACCAGTCTTTTAGGCAGAAGGAAGAGAAGATTATCTAAAGAACTTTTAACACATGATATTGACATATTTTAAAGGATTTCTTTAAATGCAGAGCTGGGATCTTTTAGAATAAAAATATTCTATTTCCTAGTATGGCATGTGTACTTATATATGCAGCAAGCATTCTTATCTGTGAAAAATAATTTATTGCAAACTTCTTAAGTACTTATTATCATCATTATTGGCCATAATAATTGGTAGTCAAGTTAAATTTCTAAAGATTTATATAAGATACATACTGTTTGCAAGTTAAATCTCTATAGACTGTAGATTCGTTATTCCTTTTATTTATTTTTTTATCCTCTTGTTGTCGAGGCTAATTGTGACTTCATAGAGGGAGAAGAGAGAATATCAGACTTTTGACATAGGTAGCTAAATAAAGAAGAGAAGGGACTTCTGGAAAGATGATGTGCAGGTAAGCAGCCCTTGCTGGAGCTTCATGGAGATCAGTAGTAGGGGAATAAGGAGGCCCTGTGGGAGATCCACGTCTGATGGTTAATCTCCATGATACCC
>PVJH01024155.1:0-28013 GCA_004026705.1 Nesogale talazaci | reverse complement strand
ACTTGAGCTGGTGACTCTTGGACCCTGACATTCAGCTGACTGTTGACCTGCCTTGCTGTTTGCTGTCTGTGGCCAGATAGCCTGAATTGTGGCCCTTGAGACTTGAAGGACTGCCAGTGTATCAGCTAGCTCATGGAAGTGAGCTGAGTTGCACTGAGCCATTTGTCCTGCTTTACAGGCCAACTGTTTATTTCTTATGTTAGTGTCCAGGTTTTGTTTCTCTAGATAACCTTGTCTAATATAATTGGTACCTATACCTCACTGAAAGACATCTATTCCTAAGTAATCTATGCTTACCTGTATTTTAACACTTATTAAACTAGACCTTCTTCATCAGTTTGCTAGTTGTCATTTTCCCACTACAATATGACCTTGATTGCTGACACTGCTCTAATTGCATCCAGTATATGCTAACAGACTGTTGCACACAACCAAAATGAATGCATCCTGAATGAAGTACTAAATAAACTAATGCAATTCCCCTTTCCACCACAAGCATAAAATGATATTTTAAATAAATCAGTATAATTGAAGCATCTTCCAAAGGTATTTTATCCACCACCTATATAAAAAAAATCATTTCTACAGCCTCAGAATAATTCCATTATTGGAAGCTCACACCATCTGTGAGGATGGTCCAAGAACAGGCTATGTTTGGATATGTTGCACATTAGAGGTAACTCAGCAACCAACAGCACATTTTAGAATGAATTTGAGTTACACCCACCACTTATCAAATGTCCATCCCACATTAGTCACCAAACTAAAATAAGTAAAATAAAATTAGTAAAATTAACCTTGAAGTAGACATCATTATTCTGAATTTACACACAAAGAAAACTTCTAAAAGAGGCTAAACACATGTATTAAGGGTTCTCAGCTAATGAGCAGCAGCATGTGCATTAAAAGCTTGGTTTGCTGGATTCCATAATCTTTCCATTAAGCTTAGCTATTACATTAGTTCTCAATATAAAGATAAGAAGATTTCAAGATAAAGAAATAAACAGTAGTAGGAGAAACAGGATGGAAGATTATTAAGAATCAGATTCAGTTCTTTCTTACCAGCAGGAAGAAAGGAGGGGGGCTGGTGGGTGTCACCACATACATACATATACAATAGAGTTTCAGATGCATATGTGGACATGATTCAGTGGTTCCCCGAGCTAGAATACAATTTATCTTAAGGCCTCAGAGTAAAACACTTTTTTAAAAGTCATCAGTTAAACAAATAAAAAGTTATCAATTAAGATTTTACTACAAATCAAAGTAATTTTTAAAAAACTCCCCATGATTTTCCTCTTGGTCTAACACGTGTTTATGAGTTTATTCCAATCAGTTTAGAATTATATACTGGGAGGGTGGGTGAGGAGGGGGAAATGAGCTGATAACAATGGCTCAAGTAGGAAGAAAATGTTTTGAAAATGATGTTGGCAATGTATGCACAAATGAGCTTGACACATTTGAATGTATGCATGAATTGTGATAAGAGCTGTAAGAGTCCCCAATAAAATGATTTTTTTAAAAAAAGAATTATACACTGACAGAAAAGTAAAAGCTCAAAGAAGTGTTACAAATGATCTATTACTCTAAGGAGAAGACAGCCCAGAGAAATTAAATAAAGATCACTTAAAAATGTATGAAAGGACTTTAAAAAGTTTCTAGGACAATACAATTTCATTTCATTTTCCCACAATTTTTTGGAAGCTTCCTCATAAATCATATCATAAATTACATCCTCTACATTATCTTTGAATGGTTTTATACTAAGGTTCTGGTTTTGCCACTGTGACTTTACAATCTAAGGCACCCTAAAGCATCTATTTCCTACAAGTCACTCTGGAAGACCATTTGAACCATATAAATCTCCTGGCAACTCTACATTTCAAAGTAGAGTATAAAAAAAGAATGTACAAAATTATGTATAGGCCCCAAAAAATGACTTATTAAAAAAAAGGAGGGGGAAAGAGAAGTTTATACCATGGGCTCAAGTAGAAAATATTTGAAAATGAACATGGCAACATGTGTACAAATATGCCTGATACAAATAATGTATGGAATGTTATAAGACCTGTAAGAGTCCCCAATAAAATCACTGGGAAAAAAAATGTATAGGCAAAGGCTGAGGAGTATGTTTCCCTGTGTTTGGGAGTACATAGTTGTAGCTATGAACCCAAAAATGTCTAACTGGTGGGGGTGGGGGCTTACTAGAAACTCAGAAAGAGGCCGATCAGCATCTTCCTAGGTGATGCACAAACCACAAGACTATCATAATCTAAATATAACAGATAATCAAAAGAACCTTTAAAAATACATAAGCCATTTTGCGTACTGGTTTTGCTGCTTGCTAAATTAATCATCAAATAGCCTAAGTGCTGCCATATTTTGTTAGGGCAGCAGAGAACATAGTCTGTAAAGAACCATATGAAACGTAAAAGCTTTTAACTAGACTCCTGGCATAGGGATAGAAATAAAACTTCACGTATTGAGAAAAGAGAAAACATAGTTTCTCATTAAATTAAATAAAAGCATGGAGTGATTTCAAAGAGAAAAAAATAATAAATAATATGAAACCTTACCACAACTGTAAAGACATGTATTACTATGTTTATAAAAATAATTAAGTCAAAAAATTTCATCTATTTAATTATAAAAAGCATTTAATTATAAAAAGCGTGTTTAATTATAAAAAGCGTGTTTAATTATAAAAAGGGTGTTTAATTATAAAAAGCGAGGGAGCACTGTACTGATTTAAGATGTTTTCCACATGGGGAAGAGTGCAGTAAGGAGAGGGCAATCCTAGTAATTTAATATATAACAAATTGTGATTTAACATATTTTTTTCCTTGAGTGTTTGGCTGGTAGGATTATGGGCATCCGGGCAAGATATACTGGTTTGCTGAATTAACTAATGTCTATGGCCAATAAGCTTCTGTAGTGAGCATTTTGGAAAAGAAATAATAATAGAGTTACCTAAAAGAACAAGGTAACTCAGAGAGAAAAGTAACTTCCTAATACATTCAGATCACAAATTAAAGATCAGGACAAGGAAATAGGATTCTTTCCTGGTCCCCATGGAGTTTACTCAAAGTTAATGATCCAACAGGCTTCTTTTCTAGATGGAAACATAAATCTCTTATTCAATCATCTCTTATTTTCCGCTCAACACCTATTGCTTCAGAATACGCATTAGGAAATAAACAGCAAGTCTGGACAACCTTGTACCCAAAAAAACTGTCTGACAAACACCATCTAGGTGATATTATGCTATGCCAGAAAGATAGGCCTTTGGGCTGAGCTCCAGTGGCCCACTGGGATGGAGGTTCAATTCCAGCAGTGGGGCTGGGCCTCGTACTCCCACCACCAGAGAGCAGTGATGCCCAAAAAACAAAACAAAACAAAACAAAAAGATAGGCCTTTAAGTTGTAGCCTGACCGAAGAAAGAAAATAACAAAGGCCATTGGGTGAAATTAGCATTATTATGTGAAGATGGAGCATGACCACATCAGATCACAAAAAGCAACAGGATGACACATCATTATGTAACTGTCAAACCACTTATGATGACCTAGCCAAGTTGACACAGAACCATTACAGTGTTACTCTTGCCTTACATCTCAGCAGTACTGCATTACTGCCAGAAGTAAGATGTTAATGTGCAAAATAGTTCCATAGAATTTCACTATTATTGGAAATGTAAAATGTTAAATAATGAGATAGCAGGTAAGTGAGAAATTACGGTATAAAGAAAATTCCAGGAGATTCTAAAAGCTACTTAATCTAACAGTGAAATTTAACAGTTGCAGAGTCAACAAACAAACATCAGTTGAGTTTCTATACACCAGCAATGAAAAATCTGAAAGGCAAACTAAAGCAGTGATTCCATTTACAAAAGAATGTAAAACAGAGATCGAGGAATGACTCTGCCTAGCATAATACAAAAAACAATAAAAACTTCTAAAGCACTACTCGAAACTTTTAAATAAACTGAAATATGGTCCATGGTTATGTAAGACACCATTAAGATGCCCAAACTATCTATTGATTCAATACAATCTCAGTACAAATTCCAACATCTTTCTTCACACAAATGGAAAAGCAACCCCAACTCTACGTGGCACGGGAAGGGGGCCTGAGTAGCTAAAGCATTTGACGCACACAAGGATGGTTCAGAATGAAAAACAAAAAACTTGGAAAATAACAAATGGTGGCAAAGACATCGAGAAATTAGAAACCTTATCTATTGTTGATGGAAATGTACAATGGTCTAGCCATTGTGGAAACAGTATGGTGAGTTCTCAATAAAACTAAAAATAGAATTATCACAAAAAAAAACATATAGCCAAGTCTAACTTATACTTACCCCATACATGATCTTCAAGATTTTAAATGTTTATGTAAGAGGAAAGTCCAATCTTTCTCCAGAGAACAGTCAGGTGGTTTTGAACTACCATCATTGAGGTTAATAGTCCAATGCCTAACCCATAGAGTCAACAGGGCTTCAGATAATCCAGCAATTCTATTCCTTGGTTGTATATCCAAAAGACTTGAAAGCAGGGACTCAACTAGCTGCTTGTGTATCCGTGTTCATGGTAGCGCTGTTCACAATAGCGTAAATTCCCAACAACAGATGAATGGGCGAACACAATATGGTGTGCTTACACAATGAACCCATACTCAGCCAGTAAGAAAATTAAGTCCTTACAAGCCAGTCAGAGTGCAGTGTAGCAACCATGAAATATGCAATTTTCTTCTAGTTCTTAAATGCTTCCTTCCACCCACTATCATGATCCCAATTATACTTTACAAATACAGCTAGGCCAGGGGAAATACACTGGTACGGATAGGAGCCGGAAACATGGGGAATTCAGAATAGATGAGCCCTTCAGGACCAGTGGTGAGAGTGGTAATGCCAGGAGGGTGGAGGGAGAGTGGAGTAGAAAGGGGGAACCAAATTCAGGGACCTACATATAACCTCCTCCCTGGGGTACGGACAACAGGGAAGTAGGTGAAGGGACACACTGACAGTGTATGATGACAAAGTAATGATAATTTATAAATTATTAAGGGTTTGGGGGGGTGGGGAATACAGGGAACTGATACTGGGGGCCTAAGTGGAAGGAGGATGTTTCGAGAATGATGATGGTAACAAATGTGCAAAAGTGGACAGCATATAATTGATATAGGTATTGACCATGATAAGAGTTGGATGAACCCCCAATAAAATGATTTAAATTTTAAAAATATAGAAAATGAAGTCCTGATGCATGCTACAATATGGATGGAGCATAAAGATACGATATCCTGGGTGAAACAAGTCAATCATAAAGGGACAAATATTATATGAATTCTTAGGGAAGCGACTATTAATAAAGTACCAAGTTTTCCTTTACACTGAAGAGGAAAGTTACACTGATTAAGGGTAGGTGGCATATTCAATTCATGTAATTCTCAAAAAGTGGTACACCTATACAAAACTTAACTGACAAAAATTGTCTGAGATGTATATGTATAGCAACAAAAAAAGTAGCTTACAAAACCACCAGAAGTTCCTTGGGACAAAGACTGAGTTTTCTGCCCGCCCCCCCCCCCCCCGCATCAATAATTACAATCTTGGAAAATGACAAAGAATGGCTATGAGTCCAACACTGACTTGATGGCAATGAGTTTGGTTTTGGTTTTTAGAGGTTTATGGTCATGGTTTCACAGTACATCCCAGTCATTGACCTAAAAGGTGTTTACTGCTTTGGTTTCACTGCTGCAGTGCCTGTGATACTGAAAATGCCAATGAGTGGCCATCCAAGACTAACAATTGGTCTCTATTTGCCTGAAGCAAAAAAGGAAGAAGCAACAAGAATAGAAAACTCAGGGGCAGTGACTTTACATTAACTCAGGAAGAGTACCATATATACTCGAATATAAATCAACCCAAATATCAGCCAAGGCACATAATTTTAACTACAAAAACTACATAAAAATGCAAATGAAGGCTGGACATGATAGTGGGACAAGATAAAAGTAAAAGGTAATAGAAGACAGAACTAGAAGGCAAAGGGCATTTATAGAGGTCTAAATACAGGCATGTACATATGTAAATATATTTATACAGGATGATAGGAATAAATATGTGCATATATTTATAAGTTTAGTATTAAGGTAGAAGATGGACATTATGCCTCCACTCAAGTACTCCCTCAATGCAAGAACATTTTGTTCTATTAAACTGGTATTCCATGATGCTCAACTTCCCAACACAATTGCTGAAGACAAATGGGTGCATAAACAAATGTGAAGAAAGTTGATGGTGCCCGGCTATAAAAAGATATAGAGTCTGGGATCTTAAAGGCTTGAAGGTAAACAAGTGGCCATCTAGCCCAGAAGCAACAAAGCCAGTATGGAAGAAGCACACCAGTCTGTGTGATCATGGGGTGTCCATGGGATCAGGTATCAGGCATAAAAACCCAGAACAAAAAATCGTATCATTGTGAATGAGGGAGAGTACGGAGTGGAGACCCAACGCCCATCTGTAGATAAATGGACATCCCCACACAGAAGGGTTTCAGGGAGGAGATGAGTCAGTCAGGGTGCAATATAGCAATGATGAAACATACAACTTTCCTCTGGTTCTTAAATGCTTCCTCCTCCCCATTATCATGATCCCAATTCTACCTATAAATCCGGCTAGAGCAGTACATTTGCACAGATAGGAACTGGAAATACAGGGAATTCAGGACAGATAAACCTCTCAGGACAAGAGGTGAGAGTGATTTTATCAGGAGAGTAGAGGGAAGGTGGGGTAGAAAGGGAGAAGGGATTACAAGGATCTACATTTAACTCCCTCCCTGGAGGACAGATTACAGAAAAGTGGGTGAAGAGAGACATCAGACAGTGTAAGACATGGAAAAGTAATGATTTATAAATTATCGGCTGGGGGGGGGGGGCCAGGAACTGATATCAGAGGGCTCAAATCAAAAGCAAATGTTTAGAGAATGATGAGGGCAACGAATGTATAAATGTGCTTGACACAATGGATGTACGGATGGATTGTGTTAAGAGCTGTATGCGTTCCCAATGATTTTAAAAAACAAAAACAAAACAACTACATAAAAAACGTGCCAAAAAACTCCACTTAAACATGAGTATATATGGTAAGTGGCAAAAGAGGAGTGGAGCCTGACAACTCAAAGAACATCACGGAACTGTGTGTGTCAAAACTGTCCAATTTCTATATATTTTGCTGTATATATTCTCAACAACAACAAAGATGCAAATTATTCTTCATATAGTTTTTGATGTCCCTGAAGAAAAGAACACCAGATTGATTTAAATTAACTTGTGTAAGGAATTTCTCCAGTTATATAGGATAGGTATAAATGGTTTTAAATTGTTATCCTGCCTGTCTCTCAGCAAGTACTTGGTTAAAATGCAACTACAAGGATCTACACATAACCTCCTATCTGGAGGACAGACATTGAGGAGTGGGCAGGGGGAGATGTTGGACAGTGTAAGATATGACAGAACAATAATAATTTATAAAGTCTTGAGGGCTGGTGGGAGAGGGGGTAGCAGGGACAGAGGGGAAAGGATGGGACGCTGGTATCAAGGATTCAAGTGGAAAAGTGAATATTTGGAGAATATTAATGGCAGCAGACATGTGAAGGTGCTTGGCACAGTATATGCATCTATGTATTGTGAAAAACTATGTACGAGCCCCCAATAAAATGATTTTAATAAGTTAAAAAAATAAAATGCAAATACCCATCCTTGATCAAGAAATTTGGAATTTGAGTGTGCCCTCCAGATGACTCTTCAAAAACAAAGGTGCACCAAGACAGAACTGGAACCAAAGCTGCTATGTTTGGGTCCATGAGACCTGCAACATGACAGGTTACGGTGTTGAACCCACTGCTTCCATAAAGCAAAAGTGCTGTAGTTCAGAGATTTTCCAGTCACTCAGATTCTGAAGGTCTGAGTAGTAAAGTCCATGCCCCCCCCAATTTAGTTAATTTATAAATCTACTCCTAAAGTTCTGTAACACAAGTTCAAGATGCAATCCTGAGTCTCGATTGTTTGGGAAACTACTCTATGCCCCTGGTTACCTTAATGAGTAAAAAACAATACTGGCATCCTAACAGTTAAACTTGTAGTGGTAGTGATAGTGATAATGGTACTAGTAATGGCAGCAACAACAACAGTTTCCGGGGCTTTATAGATCTTTATGGGAGTCTGCTTTTTAGTTCAAACAGTGGATATCAGCTCACTTTGCTAGAGTAAATGGGAACTAAATCATACTTTTCTGTGTAAATCGTTGGCAGTGCTCCTCTCGGCAGAGATCTATATCTATACTCTGACAGTTATGTATGTTTATCAGGTTATAAAACTAAAAAGATAATTTTGAATGGGTTCTTATTTACATCTACTTGATCACTGCCATAAATTCACCACTGTTCAAGGTTTTCAAGCCAGGAGCAGTGTATTAGCAACGCAAATTGCTTTTGTTTCAGTTGGAACAAGATGATTTAATAAAGCTATACTAAAGTGAAGCAATGAATGGCCCTCTTCCAAAGACAATACAGACTGAGCATGTGTCAGAAAAATCAGATTACTTGGGGACACTAAGGTCAAGTGACGTAACATGAGTCACAACATTACTTTATTCTTCTTTGGAGAATAGCAATTGGGGTTTTAAAAGCTTGTGAACAGCTATCTAGGTACAAAGACTAATTTCTCCCTAACTGGAGCAAAGAAGAACAAAGAAAATTGAAAACACACAGAAACAATCAGTCCAAAGGACTAATGGACCAATTGAGCCCCAACTTCCTGAGACCAGACGAACTAGTGAGTTCCCAGCTACAACTGCTAGCCACTCTGAAAGAGATCATAACTGAGGATCCTAGAAAGAGTGGGAAAAAACTGTGAAACGAAAAGCGAAAGCATAAAAATAGACCAGGTTTGCTGTGCTGTTGCAGGCTGCTGCAGAAACCATGACTCTCAGTCTGCAGGCTTAACTTCACTAGCCCTCATGGCTCAAGTTATAGCTCAACAGGCTACCTGATGAACACTAACATCACATTTGTTAGAACAACCAATCATATGAAGTTCTAAGGGCAGGATCTGCTCATGAATAAAGCTGAGAAGCAAGGAAAGGATAGAAAAGGAGGAGGAAAGATGGCTAATTCAGGGAGGAAGTAAAAAGGGTGCTCTTACATTACAGAGATTATAATCAATGGCACAAAATGTACATAAAGTTGTTTAATAGTAAGGTCAACTGGTATAACATGAGTCACAACATTATTTTTCTTTGGAGAACAGGTTACACAACGAATTTGTTGTGCAAACAAATAGAAACAAAAATAAGAAAAACCAGATTAAATATTAAACAAATACCATCTACCTTCAACTATAATCATAAGTATAAAGAACTCTTCTCAGAGCGCAAACACAGAGTCAAGAGATTATGGCTACAGAGGACTGGGCCTAGAGAGGCTCTATCAAGGTGTCCTACCTCCCAATTTCTCATTTCAATAGGAGAAATGTTATCTCAAAGCAAACAAGAAAATTCAGAAAGTGTGGCAGTTATACAATCTCCTGTCAACTTGTGAAGTGGTGGAATCTAGCCTGTCAATCAGGTCATAAACAATGAGGCTTCTGTGTGCGCATCGTCTTTTCCTGAGGATTCTGGCAACTTCTGGCTTCCTCTGTGGAGGCAAGACACACTCTCTCTCTGCTTCATCTCCCTGCTGACAAGCCACATGGAGCTATGCTGATTGCAGTCAGAGACCTGGAGCTGGAAAAGTCATGTGGAAAGCCATGTCAGTGCTAAGATACTTCCACCACCACTGGATCCAAAAGGTTTTCCACACACCGGTCTATATCTTTCTGACAGACTGGTATCAGACACACGAACTAATATTGGTTTTCCGGATTTGATCTGGACTAGGATGTTTTCTAAATATATAATCACTTTTTCTTATACACGAGTGCCTAAGAACATGCTTTTCTAGTCCACCCAGACTAACACAGAAAGGAAAAAGAAACCTACATCCTGTCTTCTCCTATTCATCCATTGGTACACAACTGTTCTCTACAGCAAGGAACAAAAAACCATTTCCTGTGACCCATTGCATATTTTTACATAGCCCCTGAAAAGGATATCTAAGAGTAGTTTCTAATTGGTTTAATGTCCAAGAGAGGAGAGATTAGTGTGTCATGACAAAAGAACATTGTGTGAACTTCTATTTTCAGTGTAGATTTAAAATATATAAATTAGGCTCTCCAGGACGACGGCTGGGCCTCCTATTCCCACTAGAGTGCAATGATTCCCATAGATAGATAGATAGATAGATAGATAGATAGATAGATAGATAGATAGATAGATAGATAGATAGATAGATAGATAGATTAGATAGATATAGATAGATATACACACACATATGGCACATTAGTTTATAAACTACTGCTTGTGGCTACTTTAGAACTACATGCAAAGTTAACTAATTGCAACAGAGACTAAAAAATTATGCTATTTGCCTTTCTTCAAAAAAGTATTCAAATCCCACCCCCTCTCTCACACACACACACACATGCATGCACGCACACACATGACAAAAATTTTATTAAACAAAAAGATCAAAATATGAAGCTACTGTTTCTCAACATTGCCCCCATCTAGGTCTATTACATAATGGAAAATGTTTTCATCTCTCTTAACATGGCTCCAAAGAATTCTTCACTGTTTCATTCGCACCAAGTTTTGGTATCCTCAAGGAATTCAGATCATATTCCTTTTAAATGCTTTCTTGTATTCTGGGAACAGACAGAACTCAGAAGAGGCAACAGCCGGACTGCAGAGTGACTGGGATAAGGTTCATCAATCAAATTCTCAGAGGACAGCCACTGCTGATCTCAACCAGTCAGGAGCTAAACTACTACAACAGAAAAAGACCCTGTGGTGCAGCTTTCCTGGCCTTTCCTTCATCAATGCCTTTTCCATTTGCTTAAAACCTTTTTGCATAGCCCCTGTGATCCATTGAGTTTTTCTGCCATTCTAAGAAAACAGCAACCATAACCTTCTGAGCGGAAGTTTATGCCATAAAACAGAACTGGCCCTGTAGATCCTCTTTGGACGTCACTATTCTGTTTGGACATCTTTAAAAATATATTTTTATGGATTATATTAAGAGTTGTACCAGTCCCCAATAAAAAGGAAAAAAAAGACAATGACACTAAGACAAGTCTATTACTACTGAGAGGCCTTGTTTATAGTGATCCACAGTCTGCAGAGACATAAGACATGTTTAAACATATTTATATGGAATAAATCTGTGCATGTATGATCTGGAGTTTTAGCATCAATACATTTTCACTTACCTTTGTGTGTGTCTGTGTGTGTGTGTGGGCATACGTGTGCCAATGAAGGGAGGGGCGGGTGAATATATAAGAAATGGAAAAACTGCAATAGTATATCCATGCTTTAGGGTAACTGAGCGGTGCAAAGGACTAAGTGTTCAGGTCCTAGCTTGACGGTAGGCAGGTGCACCCACCCAGCAGATCCACAGAGAAAGACCTGGAGCTCTGCTTCCCTAAGTATCACAGGGCATTTCCACTACGTCACAGATGGTTGCCATGAGTCAGGCTCCACACCACAGCAACTAACACTACCGTCAACACCCCTTCTTTCTTCTCAGCACCCACACTTTTGTCTCCTAAATCACAGCCAACAGAGCAAGTCTGGCAGTGCAATGGGAAAGAATGCCATCAGGCCCATTTCATCTCATTATAACAATTTTATTATAAAAATCCACATTTCTACGTCTGAAAACTTGAAAATCTCATTCATATCTGTCTCTTAACTATATACATCCATAAACTGTACGTTGGTAAGCATATAGCAGAGGTGCAGACACATTTTCTGAGGATCTGACATCATTCTCTCAGAGAGACAGGAATATACCTGATTGTGCTTCAGCCCAGGTTAGGAATCGAACTCCAAACTCTCACTTCTGCAGGATCTATTCTTCCAAATGTCAAAAGAAAGTATGCCTACCAACACAAGAAAGACTATATCTTTTAACATTGACACACTAGATAGAAAATGACTCCGGAGACAGGGCTTGGCACTTTTTTCTTTCTCTCTATGTCTACCTATATAAAATAGGCAAGAAAAATAATTCGAAGCAGAAAACAACAGGACCAGTGGTCCCAGGGAACATGGAAGAGGTGGAGGTGGAGAGGGATGCAGGGAGTCAAGAAACTCAGGGATAAGGAAAACAAGAGATCTAAAATTGATAGTGATGAGTGTGTATAATGCCTGGTGAGCTTTGACTAAATGCAATGTATCCGAGAAGAATTAGTGAGAGCCCAGTGAGCATGATAGTGGGACAGGAGGAAGGTGAAAGGAAATAGAGAAAAGAAGTAGGAGGCCAAAGCTATTTATTTATTTATTTATTATACACCTATAGGTTTATATGTGTGTAAATATATTAATTTATAATGAAAGCGATAGAGCCCAATGTACATATTAAATATTATGATCGCAGACAGACTTTGGTTATCTATCCAAGGCCTCCCTAAACACAAGAAAACTTTGTTCTAATAAGTTGGCACTCTTTGATACTCTCCTTCCCAACATGACTTTGAAGACAAAAGGGATGCATAAGCAATTGTGCTGAAGGGAGCAGATAGTACCTGGCTATCAAAAGATATAGCAGCTGGGGTCTTAAAAGCTTGAAGTTAAACAAGCAGTCATCTAGCAGGGAAGCAAATAAGCCCACATAGAAGCAACACACCAGCCTGTGTGACCATGAGGTGTCAACAGTATCATGTATCAAAAGATCCAAAACAAATACTTATATCAATATTTAAGAGGGGGTTTGGAATAGAGACCCAAAGCCCATTGGTTGAAAATAGGGCATCCCCCCCACAGAAGGGGTAACAAGGAAGGGACGATTCAACCAGGGTACAGCTATAGCACCAATGAAACACACATTATTCCTCTACTTCCTGAATGCTTCTTCCCCACCATCCCCCATGACCCAGTTCTACTTTATAAATCTAACCAAACTGGAATACACACATTGGTACAGATAAGAGCTCTCAACACATGAAATTCAGGACAGATAAAACCCTAAGGAACAGTAGTGGGGTAGTGACACCATCAGGGTAGGAAGATGGTAGAGGTGGGGGACGGTGGGCCCCATCATAAGGTTGGATATATACTCCCCCCAGGGGGACAAATAACAGAAATGTGGGTGATCGGAGACCACAGTGAAAGACACAAAATGATAATACTAATAAAACATCATCGATCAATGAGTCACAAGGGGGGAAAAGAGAAGCTGATGATACCAAAGGAAATATTGATGGAAACATATGTACAAATGGGCTTAATGCAATTGAATGAAGGTTTATTAGACGATTTGGAAGAGCCTCCCAACCCCCGCCCCCTCCCCTCCCCATACAATGACTAATAAGAAAAAAAGAATAGAAGAGAAGGGCCCGGGCGAGAAGTTTTTCCATTTGTTTGTTTGTAACGAATGCTTTGCTTCCTTCTCTATAGTACATATGATACAATTGGGATAGGTAACCCGAACAAGGGGTCTAGAGCCAAGGATCAGGCTGGATTAAAAGACACCAATCATTACAATGCTAAAAGCGAGAATCAAGAAATAGGAGCACTGAATTCAAGGACATGAATTTTCATTTCATCCCCCCTTTGAGGACCTTCTGGAAACAAAGACACAGGCACCCACAGGAAGTATATTATTTGTATTTCCCTGGGGGCAAAAATAACATTTGTGTGAATAGCATTGTGGCTTTTTAGGTATACAAGTAGCAACCTAGGTCTTAGTCATGAAAACGATCTCTAATAAGGGGATACACTATATAATAGTCAGCACCTTCCTACAATAAAATGAATGCAGAACTCATACATACACTTGAAACTCTAACTTTCTGAGGGGCCATGTTATGTACTCCGCTAATTTTATTAGTGTTCTAAGTCTTCTTTGTGCATCACAGACTGTAAGGTACTGCTTCAACAAGTTCAAAATGTTTCTATCAAAAGTTAAAAAATTTTAAACAAGAAGAAAAATACTTATCTCAGGAACCTGAAATGAAACTTTAAAAAACCCCAAGCCTTACTGAAATAGTAAATATAAATGTAACATTCATATACCATATTCAACAATGTTACACCCAAGACTATGAAAGCATATGTCCACAAAAACTTGTGTACAAATATTGATAGCAGCATTAGTCACAATAGGCAATAAATGGAAACAAGCCAAATATCCCACAAAATATGGTATAGCTAGCTATTCCTTTGAAAAGGAATCAAGTTGCTGCAATCTGGATGAACCTGGGAGACAGGTGCTCACAGTCTGCTGCTCCCAGTGAGGAAATACCCAGAATCCCTAATGAATCTGGGGTTACTTTGTGGGGTGACTTCTATCATTGAGTAGTAGTGATAGTGGCATAACTATGAATATATAAAGCACATATATACTTTAATGTAGGTGTATTGTACTGTATAGGGATTATATCAATAAAACTGATTTTAAAAAATTACCAGACTATTTCTGTTGTAAAAATGATAACTTTTCGAGGACAGTACTATTATGGGCCACATTATGCCTTTGGGGCAAAGTGTCCAATTGTTTTATATGTGATCAGAGGGTTTCAAAAAGTTAAAAGAAAAACCCCATTATCATTTCATGCTATTTTTCCACAAACATTTTTAAGCATCCTTCATGTACCCATGGTCCCAAATGTTATAGTAGAGTTCAGAAATCCAGTTCAGAGGAAAGGATGTGTAGGGAACAGCTTCCCACGCACAACCCTGGGTCTTCTGTCTCTTGTACACACAGTGATTGTGCTGCTAGGTGAAATGATATAATTTAGAATACATATGTTGTGGTAGCTCTCATTAAATGCCTGCAATGGCATTAGTACCTATTACAAAATACTTTCTATATAAACACTCTCTCTGTAACAGTATATTGTTAAAAATATTAACTTTTGAAAATATACTTCTATGCTGAGGAAATGCACCCTGGTTCCTAACTGTGGCAAAGCCAATGTTCACAATAGCAGCAGCAGGAGACAAAGGAAGGGCAATGATTTGGAAATGAAAAGATTATCCAACACCAAGGAATCAGGAGATTGCTACTGCTAGGAATTGAGGCATGTTGTGCTCACTCAATAGCACTCAAAAACAAAGAAAAACTGCTCAATGACAATGGGAGAGGGACCTATATCAGGTATGGAGAAGCCGTTAATGATATAGACCGGGGGCTGAAATTGAGAGTGACTCCTTCTCAGCAAATAGATGCTCACTGCTAAGGCAGAAAGCTTACTCCAGATGCTGAAGGGCAAAGCAGGCCCAGTCTAAGATAACGGAGTTGGCAAAAAATCCTAATCACATAACATCCTATTTCATAATAACATTAAACCATGGATAATTGTATTGAGCTATATATGAGGCCTGAGCCCCGGTGGCTTAGTGGCTGTGCGCAGGACTGCGGCCCACTGGGTTAGAGGTTCAAATCCAACAGCAAGGCTGGGCGTCCTACTCCCACCACCAGAGGGCAGTGATGTCCAAAAAAAATAAATAAATAAATGAAAATCTCATTTGGCTGCTTTCAGTTTCTATGTAAAGGAAGAAGACTCGAGCTCCACGGAGGAAAGGCTGGACCTCCTACTGCCACCACCTGAGGGCAGTGATTTCCCCCCCCCCCCCAAAAAAAAAAAAAAAAAGGAAGAAGAGTCAAAATTTGAGAAAGGTCAGGCGCTTCCTTCTGTGGTGACACTCATTATGTGACACTTTAAGCAGGACAATACATTTAAATATCTTGTATTCAACCGAAATGACTTTTTCATTACAGCCTCCAAAAGATTACTGTAGGAGAACTCCCCAAGTGCGCTAGGTTGTTGCTATCATCTTTGAGAGCTGAACTACAATCACAAACCCACATTTACCTTACAGAACAAGACAGAAGGAGAAAAAATAATACTAAAATGAAAAATCTCCCAAAGTCAAGGCCATAAAGAAGCAGGCTAAGCTAAACACATATGTGCTCATACAGAATTACTGCCACTACTTACCACTTGGGTCCTCGGGCTTTGTTTCTTTGCAGGCGTAGCTATGTGCCCGAGGGCCACCTCCTCCAAAACCAAACTCTCTTTGGAAGTACTCAAAAAATCCACTTCAGCTTCGACTTTCGTGTCCGGCATTTCTGAAGAGAAGTAAGGGGTTATAGAGTGCATTTGAAGATCTGATTCCTGTGCCTCACTATTTACTTGGCATTCTCTGGTTATCATGTGTTTTGTTTGTTTTTTGCTTTTGTTCTTTTAAGTAGAATAGTTATCTTTTGCTTCCCACAGTTGAAGTCATTTCAGATCCTGTGCTGAGCTGTTCCTTTACTGCATGGTTGTATGTCTTTTTCCGAAAAGCAGCCCATGATCATAGCCTTTGCATTAGTTGAGAGCTAAGGGAGGCTCCAATTCCCTTCTATTTGAAAACTACTAGCTTTTTGTGACCAATCTAAGAATGTGGACTTAACATATGGAAAGGTAAACTCATCATTTTTAGAGACAAAATAGGTGGTCTATTTTGACCATGATCAAAAATGTCAGATCCTATCGATATAGGATACAAGGAGAGAAGGCTTCAACGTCTGTTTTTTAAAAAGGTTGGTGGGAAGGGTAATTAAGCAAATGGAAGTAAAACATGAACAGAAATATAAAGAATGTTGATGCAAGAAAAAGACTGTCACTGATCGTTGTATTTATAAACTGTGGATGGTACTGGGCGTGAGTGTATATGTGTGTGTGTGTGTGTGTGTACAGAATATAAATACACACACACACACAGCCAACCAGCCAAAGATATATAACAAGTCTGGTTTTCTTTTAGTCTGATCTCCCTACTGATGAGAACAAGTGAACTAGTCCAGTAAGTTACAGTTTTATTTCAATTCTTATCTGTTGTTAAAGACTTAATACCAAAGCAGCAACTCCTTTTCCTAAGAACAAGGTTGTTAAACATGCTTTCTCTAGGACTATGACATTATCTTCTTGTTGACCATGTTCAAGGGACTAAATAGCAGTGGTTTCTGTTAATATTTGCCACCTTATGGTTAGGCAAATACAGGAAGGAAGTGATAAAATAATGTCTGGAGCACATTTCTGCTCTGACACTTCCTTACAGAGGACTGATAATTGAGCAGTCAAAATTCTCCTGGATAATCCAAGTAAAAGTACAATTTTTATCTCAATTTCATGTGAAAAAATCAGCATGATTGTTATTCAGTGAAAAATCCTTCCTATATCAGGCTACTTTCATCAAAGAATCAACTGCATTAACTCAAATTTAATCTGTAAGTACCCAAGGACAGTTTACAAAGGTCTATGTGCAGATGATGTGGGACAGTGCAGCATTTGGTTCTGTTGGTACCTAATATTGTCAAGAGTCAGAGAGACACTAGCAAAAATAACAATTTATGAATTTATGATAGGATTAGTGGAAGAGGGGGTAAAATTTAGAAAAGTACACTATAAGTGATTTAGAAAAGTACTAAAAATGAACATATATAAATTGCCTTTCTTCTTCTTTAGCTCTTGTATTATTTTACTAGTGACTTCAAATATGCTTGATACAAGTGATGTATGGAATGTTATAAGAGCCCCCACTAAAATCATTGGGGAAAAAATAGGGTGGGGTGGTGGCAAACAAGTTTCTTTGCTCTAAGACCCAAAGTCTGTCTTAGAGCTCATAAAATGTGATTAAAGCTGTTTTGGTTTTTTAAAAAGGAAGAAAATCTGACTAAGCGATTCCTTAGACGCATCCCTTGATCAAAACATTGCTGAATGAGTCAGAGTGATTTCTTTATTTTCTGGCTATTGGAGATTTTTACATATTTATTTGTGATTTTTGGCACCATCTTGCTTTTCTATACCCACCAACAGAACAACATGTATGTTGGCAAGTAGAAGCCAGTCACAAAAGTAAAGTGATTGCGGAGGCATGTGGACAATCTCTGCAGGACTGGTCTGGCCCAGCCAAGCCAACATACGAACATCAGTACTCTTGAGGGCTCAAGGCTCACGGTCTCTTCTTGCTACCTGGCAGTTTAGGGATTTCCTTATTTCGATTTCTATCTGGCTTTGTCTTGAGCAGTATATAAAAACAGGAAGTCAATAGTGTGCAAATGTTAGGGAGAAATGTGGCAACCTCTACTTCAGTACTTAAAACTTTATCTTTTCACACATAGCACAGCATGGTTAAATCCATGAATGGTCTGTGAACTTCCCAGAAAATACCCTTTGGCTCGGAGATCACTTGGGTATTACTTTCCAGGGCAATGTGACTAGGGACTTTAGCTACCCCTGATTTTTTCTGAAGAAAGTCCTGATTTCTTCATCACAACTACTTCTGTTTGAGACTATGAGTACCAAAACCTAGTAAAACAAGCCAGCAACTCGCCTCACAATATATATACACTTTCCCCAAACACTGTCAAAATGCCAGGCATCTTTTCCTTCCCAGATCCTTAAAAATCTTTAAATTCAATTCTTGACGTCTTTGCTTTACTTAAAGAATTATTAAAAACCAAGCCCGAAATCCTCCCTTGGTGTTTATTTTTTATTTCAGGCACAAGCCCACACCGAGCCTGCCTTTTCTTGGGTTAAAATTCTGACTAGCCAGAAAGAGAAATCATTCCAGTCCACGTGGCCAAAGCCATTACACCCAAATGAGAAGAACTAACCAGGCATCAGCTTACAGCCACACCCATTCTTCTGAGAGGTCAACCTGCCAGGGGCCCCAAAATAGACTTCTTGTTGTGCCTGAGTTGTTAAAAAAAAAAACTAGAGACCTTTTCATTTAGGTTCTGAGACAGCAACCAACAAATTTCTATTTGCTAATTACCCAAATCATCCTTCATAACTTAAACATCTTGTGTCACCCCAAATACTACCTCGATTGGGGAGTGGGGTAGGGTGAGTAGAACTAAAAAGGGCTAAAAATCTTTTGCTCAGAAGAAAAATGATCAAGTTTAAGTTATCCACTCCCTAAGACATTTAAAGAACTTCATGATTCCCTGTCTTGATTTCGTTGTTCATTTTTCTCCATACCCCCTCCCACCTCTCAGTTAAATGCTTAACAAGTACTACAGTTAGGAAGATCTTCAAAAATTAAAAAACAAAAAGCAAAACCAACAACAAAACGGAAACAAAGGTACTCCTTACCCAGAAAAGAGCATGCGGGTAGGTGAACACACAGCGAGGTTGGCGCCTGTACTTAGTAACAGGTGGTGGTATTAAACTGTTTGTAGCAAACTGACCTTTCAAGACGTCAGGAATCAGCAGTACCAAGTCTGCCTTCAGTTGCCCTTGTAGCTTCAACCCCCAGTAAGAAGTTTTATTCCGCTAGTCTGTTTCCAGTGAGCTGTAGTGGTTTCTCTTTGCTCTCTGTGGACATGGTTACCCACAGACAGAACAGGCTTCTGGGTGAAGCAGCTGCACCGAGCAGAACAGGCTGCTCGGTGCAGCTGTTTCACCCAGATAAGCAGACACAAAGTCTGTCCTGTGACAGCAGCTCAGCTGACTGAGCCTGGGCGGAAATCCTGCATCCTACCCCCTGCACCGTGCATGGTCCTGAATTCCCAGACTGCTGCCCCAAAGCAATAGGCTGTGTAACTGCAGGTCTGTTCCTTAGGCAGAAAAGGGCAGGTACTCCCTCTTTCACCCCTCACCCACCAAGGACCTAGGACTCCCATTTTGGATACTGGGTTACCAGCTTAGAAAGATGGTTCCAGCTGCTCATGAAACCACTCTCCAACTCTAATAAGTGTGCTCAGACCAGGGGGAGAGAGGGGAGGTTTCAGGTTTGTAACTAAACTACAAACCGCTGAAATTTCCCAACCACACTTCTCAGTGGTTTTCTCTGGCCTTACCAAGAAAAAAAAATTAAATCACAAGAATAAAAATGTAGACTAAATCCTTTTATCATCTAAGGGCACCTGTGATCTAAACATTGTTTTCCAGGTTGGGAAAGCTGCAACTCCTCCAGTGTGAGAGACCTGTCAGCAATCAAGTCTGGAGTCTACAACACAGGAAGCAACATCTGACCAGCCCTCAGAGATGACGTGCCTCTTTGGATGATACTGACTAATAACTTGGCAACCAACCAAATGAATGTAATTCCTCTAAATAAAGATGCTTCTGCTTCTGCTTCTTCTTTTTTTAAGACCCACCCCCACCCACCTTCTTTCTTTTCTAGTGTAACACAAAACCACATGCAAATTTTTTGCTTCTCAACATGTTAATTCTATGTTTGGTTTTGCTTACCTGTTGCCAATTCAGGTCCTCGGTCAGGCAGAAGTCTTTTCTCTGGCTCCTCTTTTTCAGCAGAACCCCCTTCTGGCAGGAAGGCACTCAGTTTCTCAGCAGAAACATTCTTGAGTTGTTCAGGTAGAGGGCCTGACTCAGGAAGACTGACTTCGCTGTCAGTGATCAGTGCTCCTGAGGCCTTGATGCGCTCGATGACGGCATCCACAATTCGACTTGCAGCCTCCTCTATCACATCTGCGCACTTGGGCAGATCTTCCAAATTGGAGGACACAATGCTGGACAGATCAGGGACAATGCTTCCCCTGCATAGCCTGATATCTGTCACATCCAGCAGGGTCCTGCTTCCAGCAGCTGAGAGTTCTGTCTCTGTGTGGAGCTCATTGGCATTCAATGGCACGAAGTCATTACTAGCCATCTGCGCCACCTGAGAGTTGTCTGTGGGGTGGCTGTGGTGTGCTCTCTGTAGCATCTCTTGCTTCCGGTCAAGTGGTAGCTCCTCTGGGATTGTTGCTACCTGCAGTTCACTCACTCCTTTGTCTGGGAAAGCTCCTGGCAAGCTTGGGACCATCTTCTCCTCCTGGCTCAACAAGATGCCTTGAGTATTGTGTGATATCTCCTTTCTTCTGACCCCACCAGCACCAGCCACAGCAACAACATCCAATGTCGCATCGCCACTCACCTCACAAGCAGCAGTTCCACCCTGGGAACTCGTGTTCTTCACACCAGCATCTTCATCAAAAGACTGATTGCGGTGAAGAGCCCCAGAGGCATCTGGCACTAGACCTGCCGACAGAAGCGGGTTGCTCTGCTCTGAGTTCACAGCTTCCTGTCTGGAATCTGCAGTCAGACTTGCTCCTAGGGGCACCAATCTCTGTCCAGTTCCAACTTCAGTCAGCAATAAGCCTTGTGGGGCCACTTCCTTGTTATGTTTCATTTCTGCCTTAAGAAAGGCAGAGAGTGTGCCCAGAGAACAACTGTGTTCAAATGCAGTGTCCTCAGCAAAGGCAGCAGCACCCGCTTCTTCACAGAACCTCAAGGCTTCCTGCCCAGGAAGTGGTGTTCCCTGCGCTTCCTGTAATGCTACTGAAGAAAGAGCATCTTTGACCAAAGGGAAAATCACGGCTTTGTCTGTGTCGCCTTGTCCCTGAGCTACAGAACTTTCAGGGACCGCCAGACCTTTCTCTTCTCCAAGCAACACTGAATCACCCACCGTAGTGGCTTCACTCACACTGAGTAGGGAAGACTCAGTATCCAAGTCCTTGGTTCTCGGCACTTCTGGGATGGCTGAGGGGCAGGGGCCTTCATGTTGTTCCTTAGGTCCCCCGAGACTGGCATTCCCCATGCTGGGCTGGAGCTCTGTAGCAGAAAAGAATGCAGTTTGGGCAGCTGAACTGTCTTCTATTGGATTCCTTTTGGGATCACTTGAATCTCCGCCTGGGTCATCTTTGCAGTCTGAAGACTGATGTAGTTTGGGAGTTGCTGTTCCTTTTCCTTTCAGGGAGGGGACAACAGTAAGTGCGTCATCTTTGGTTACTGATTCACTGCCTGACTTGCTTGCCAAAGAGAAAGGGCTGTCTGTTGTCACTGCCTGGCCTGGCACTGGTTCTTTCTCAGCTTTGGGGACAAGTAGATATGGAGGCGCGACCACGTCACACATGGTTGTTAAAGGAGTTCCCAGATGCAGACGTTCTCCTTGGTCTGTTTCATCTGTAACTTCACAGAGACTCACATGAGTCTGGACAGAGTCTTGCACAGGGCTATCTTGTACAGACTCAGAAAAGACTATGTTGGCCTGTGGGTCTTCAGAGAGGGCTGAAGGGGGTGGGCCTTGTGTGGTGGGTTGTGCTGTTATCATGTCTTCAGGCTGGGCAGGTATGTCATTAGGTCTTGTCAACTCTCCATTAGAAATCACTGTGTTCTGATGACCTGTCAAGTCAGTGCAACTTTTATCACCTTCAGTTGCAAAATAGATGGTTGAGCTGCTGACCTGACACTGAACATGAGGTGAATTCCTTTCTGGCTTCTGGCTTGGTTCTGTGTCTTGTTTGGGTCCAGGAAAAGTTAAATCAGAGGGTGGCATTCTAGCAAGGGGAAGGTAAAGGTCTGACCCACCTAATATCTTGCCTTCTGTAGCAGCTGGAATTACTGGAGAGGTCTGATCAACATTCTCTTCACAACTTCTTAAAGGTTCTGTTTCTGTAGCTTTTTCAATGGAGGTTTCTCTATGGTTATGTAAAGACGCAGCAGTTTTATCATCATCTAGGGAACTGGAGGCAGAGACACAGTTTGGAACACTAGTTTTATCCACAGTCTTACTTGTGGCTTTTACTTTAGAAGCTTCAGCTGTATTGATATTAAAGTCCTCGGTTCTTTCCTTTGTATTTTCCCTTGCTTCAAACACAGTCTTGTGCAAGGTAGTATCTAGGTTCATGAGACCAGGTTCGGTTTTCCTGGCAATCTCTGGGAAAGTGGCAACTGGTGTTGAAGGGACGACTAGTTCACTTCCACTTCTCAGAGACTCCTGGTCTGCACTGATCCCAGAAGTGTTGGTTCGAGTGTCTTCATTTCTGTCTCTCGATGAGGGACAGTCTTCCATGTCCTTTTTCCCAGAGTCAGGAATGCTCTTAAGGCAGCTGTCTGGATCAGATACAGTTCCAGAGTCCACAAAGGGTACAGGCTCCACCTCTTCTTCTCTCTCCACGCCTTTATTTTTCTCCTTACAGGAACAATCTGTGTTCTCGTCCTTAACTGTGCTTGACAAACCATTAGAATTTTCGATCCACCCTTTGGCAGGGCTCATTTGGCAGGGTGAATAGTGATAGGTATCTTTATTAGGGGGAGAGAGTTGTTGGCTGTCCATAATCTTGAATGCACACGGAGGAGAAAGGCCATCTACGTTTGAGGAGCTAGGGAGACTTGATGGATCCTGTGCTGTAACCCCTAAGGGTGAAAGGTTGTCCATCTGTTTGAGGTTTCTTTTCTACAAGAAATAGAAGACATTAAAACAAAAATCTGTCCATGGGAAAAGTTATCACTACTCCTATAAGAGCAGAACCTACTGGGAGAAAGATGAGGCTGCCTATTCTTGGAAAGACTAGAAGTCTCAGCCGATGAAAGGGGTAGCTAGAGTCTGTCCCAAAGGGCACTGGGGTGCAGAAATGACTTGATGGCAGTGAGTTGCTTTTTAAAGGTCACTTAACAAGCTGGTCTAAAACAAATATAAAAAGCCAGTTTTCTCTTGTTCCAGATATCATTTCCTATCTTATATCTGCATATCACGTGAGGTGTGAAAAATGGCAAAGAATACACAAGATGACATCTTCCTATATTATGAATATGTTTTGGAGAGCAAATTAAAAATTCAATCTCAACAGCCTTATTTTTAAAATACTTGGTCTTATTTTTGTTGTTGAGAATATACATCACAGAATACACACCTTTGCAATAGTTTTGACACATCCATGTTAGTGACACTAATCACAGCCTTCAAAGAGTATACCCATTCCACTTTCCCTTCCCAAGTTGTTCTCCCCTCGACTGCCCCACCCCCACCCCCAGGTTCAGACACAGTTCTTGGAGCTACAGCTGCCCCTTCTTTAAAAAGAAGAAACCACGCCCCAAGCACACAGGTGAGTAAATTCGAGTGAGCAGCTGAGACAAATAATTTTAAAGGGTGCTTTAGAGCAGCGGTTCTCAACCTGGGGTCACGACCCCTTTGGGGGGGGGGGGTTGAATCACCCTTTCACGGGGGTCGCCTAACAGTAGCAAAATTACAATTATGAAATAACAAAAATAATTTTATGGTTTGGAGTGATCACCACAACATGAACTGTTTTACAGGGTTGCAGCATTAGGAAGGTTGAGAACCACTACTTTAGAGAAAGAGGCCATGAGTCCCAGTATGCCTCATACATACAAACTCCAAACCTAAATCTTTCCCATCAAGTCAATTCCAACCAGCAAAGCATTGCAACTCACCATTATTTCATTGACTTAAACCAAGGGTCCTGAAACTTTATCAGGGGCCCAGTTCACTGTCCCTCAGACCATTGGAGGGTAAGGCTATAGTTAATAAAAAACTATGAACAAATTCACTGTGGGCCCGGGATGAGTCGGCTGCTAGGCAGGACAGCGGCAGCGGTAAAAACACCTGGCGGGCTGGATAAATGTCCTCAGTGGGCCACATGTGGCCTGCGAGCTGTAGTTTTAAGGACCCCTGGCTAAACACTTTGAGAGTTTATAGAACTAAGCCTTTCAGTTTCTGATGTTATAAACCTTCATGTCATCAGATGGACAGCCTTTCTCTTCTGCAGTGACCAGTGGTGAACCACAGACCTTGAAATTAGCAAGCTCAATACTTTTCTGACAATCCCTCAAAATAAAATGACCAGATTTTAACATTGTAAAAAGAGGGCACCATTACCCTGGGGGGGTGGGGGGGAGTGGAATAGAGGGGGTATATTCCCTTCCCATTCTCCCGCCGTTCCCTAGCTTGTCCTGCATTCTTTCCAAAAATCGGGGCTTTTTAAAAACGCCACGGGACATAGGAAAAAATTGTTCAAATGCGGGATATCTGGTCACTTTACTTCAAAGGCTCCACTCACATAGTCAAAATCAAATCCAAATTCATTGCCCTTGAGTCAAGACCAACTAACTCAGTGACCCTACAACACAGGGGCAACTGCCCACAAGTTTTCAAGACCTCATATTTTGTTTTGTCTTTAAAACAGTTTTATTGGTACTTCATCCACATATTTTATAATAATTCAACAATACCAAGAAGAGTTGAACAATCTTTACCACAATCAATTTTAGAACATGATTTTTTCCCCTGTCCTCACTGTTATTCAAGTAATTCTTTTTTCCATTTTGCCAAAAATATACATGGAACTGTAACTGTTTCTGGGAATTTTAAGAAAACCCCATCTTTCCTCTCATCTATACAAGTAAGAACAAATCCTAATAAGTGTGGTAAGTGCCCTCAAATCTTCAAGTGCAGCCAACTATATTTTAAATATTTACTGAGGAGTTATACACCTTATGATTTAGTTGAGAAATATGCTCTACCCCATCTAGCTAAGCCATTTTAGTTATGGGTTGATAATTCCAAGATAACAGTGGCATAGCAGATTGTTTTTCTTTCTTTCTTATAAAAACAGTTCTGGGGCTGAGCCCCAGTGGCGTAGTGGTTGTGTGCGGGACTGCGGCCCACTGGGACAGAGGTTCAATTCCAGCAGTGGGACTGGGCCTCCTACTCCCACCACCGAAGAGCAGTGATGCCCCCCCCCCAAAAAAAAAAATAAAATAAAATAAAAACAGCTCTTTGAGGGTTGAGCCCCGGTGGTGTAGAGGTTGTGTGCAGAACTGCAGCTCACTGGCTTGGAGGTTCAAATCCAGCAGAAGCGCTCCAGGAGCAAGGCTGGGCTTCCTATGCCCACCAGAGGCCAGTGATGCCCACCCCCTGCTCCCCCAAAAACAAAACAGTTCTTTGGCTGCCAAATACTGAATATTAAATATATTAGAACATTTAATAGTAATAATGCCTAAATCCAGATTATTCTCAGGCGGAACTGTGGCCAGAGGATATTACTAGTCTTTTTTTTTTTGTTTTTGTTTTTGGGGCATCACTGCTCTCCGGCGGTGGGAGTAGGAGGCCCAGCCCAACTGCTGAAATTGAACCTCCGTCCCAGTGGGCTACAGTCCCGCGCACAACCACTACGCCACCGGGGCTCAGCCCTATTACTAGTCTTTTTAAAGTAAATTATTTGCAACACTAAAAAAATTTTTAAATAAAAACATGAGAGTAATACTTAAAATAACCAAACTGATGGTAAAAATATGATGCAGTTGTATAATTGTTAACTCGGAAGGCCACAGAGCTGCCTGGAAAAATATTTATAATGTAGCAGTGGAAAAAAATCAGACCTACATTTAATCTAAGATTATGGGAAAGTATCTTGCATGTAGATTAGTCAAGAAAGAAATGGAGCAAATGCAACTGATTATTAGGGGACCTTTTTCTTTTATATAAAAATGTTAGTATTTAAAAAATACTATTTGTTCAACACATAACTATTAAACATGTAAAGAACACATAAACTATTAAGAGATAGTTTAGTCTTAACTCTTTCTCTCGTTTTATTTTTAATTTTTTTTCAGTAATCCCAAGCAAATCTAACTTTCTTCATGCTTCATTCCTTTACTTGTTCAGTAAATATACTGAATACTACAAAGTTGTTACACTACTACTTCACTAGACTGGTTGTACCTGTCTACTTAATGGGTGCTTCACGGAAGTTTCTACACAGGTAAATTTGAAAGATGTTGAATTCCTTCTTCTATAAAATGTTATAAAAAATCAAATTTTCATCAGAAACTTCAGCAATATCCATCCCTTCTGAAAAACACACACACATCAAAACCTGAAGTCATGAGTCAATGCTGACTCACGGTGACCCGACAAGACAGGGTACAGCTGCTCCTGTGAGTTTCACAGACTGTCACTGTTTATGGGAGCAGAAAGACCCATTTTCTCTCGAGGAGCAGGCAGTGTATTTGAAATGCTGACTTTGCAGGTCACAGCCAACCAGTAACCACTACATCACCTGGGCGCTTCATCCCCTTCAAGTGTTCAAAAGTAGTTCCTGGCTTAGCCCCAGTGGCATAGTGGTTGAGAGTGCGGGACTGCAGCCCACTGGCTTGGCAGTTCAAATCCAGCAGCAGCTCTCCAGCAGCAAGGCTGGGCTTCTCACTCCCACCAGAGGGCAGTGACGCCCCCAAAAAAACAAAAACAAAAACAAGTAGCTCCCTTCTGTTTTCAATGAAAACGTGCAAGGAGATTAGAGCCAATGAAGAATGAACATTACAGAGCAGGATCTCGGAAAGAAGAGATACTGCTTCAAGAATTTTAGAAACTCCTCGCATATGCATCCTTTTACCTTTTTAATTTCTGGTGCCTGCCTTCCTTAGCCTTCCCCACAGTCCAATGATTACCATCTACCTAGTAAGAAGCGCTCGAAAGAACATTTTGATTTTCTAGGCAGTCCATTAAGCGGAAAACAAAATAACACCTATTATGGAGCAAACATGATACTAAAAGGCAGAGGGCAAGCTGACCAGCCACATAACCCTGATTGGAAATCTCTGGGCTTGCTGGTCTTAGAAATGCAGCTCCCCAAAAAGCTTTGGACACTGAGCTGACCTTCTATGAATTGACTGTCAAGCTGTTCCTAATCAAATCAGCTCCAAACTAAACTGAGTAGAAAAATTATCTGAACTTAAGACTTGCAGATGTTATGGCCACCAGAAATGTACCCAGATGACATCTATATTATTCATAATATATGCTACCAAGGAGTCTGAAATGTTTTTATGTCTGGCAACAACTTTATCACCCATGCTTTGGTGGGTTATAAAACTTACATTTTTAAATGATAATTTTACTGTTTAACTATCAATTTAAATATAGCAACACTATCATTGTAGGGTCAAAGAGTTGTTTGAAAAAGCTTATTTCTGAGTAACACTGTTTTCCTTTGCTAGCAACCATCTCAAAAGGGGTTTTGGACATGCCTAGTTTTATACAATTAAGCCAAAAGCAAGCAGATTTTTTTTTTACATCAGGAAAATTTAGCTCCCATGGTTTCCTATTTTTCTATCAATCA
>PVJH01024154.1:0-34181 GCA_004026705.1 Nesogale talazaci | reverse complement strand
AAAAAAAAAAGTTATGTTCCCAATGATTTAAAGGCCGAGCCCTGGGCTCTAGACACCCTCAGAGCCCAGAGGGTCATGCCTTGGGTTGCTCACTGCAAAGTTCATGTTCAAACCCACTAGCCATGCCACAGTAGAAAGACAGAGCTGTCTGCTCCCACAAAGGCTTACTCTGCCTCTTTCAGTAATTTAACAGTGAAGGGAAAAAAAAATAAACGCCATAGCTATGTTCTACTTACACACGTGAATCGATGGGAAGTGACTTTACCCAATGTTAAATAGAGGGGGGAAACCTGGGCAGTGTAGGGGGGTGGGGTGCCTTACCACTAAGGTGAGAAACGCTAAGGCGCAGTGCTGCTCTGTTCGATATGGGCACTGTGAGTCGGAGTGGACTTGCTTTCGGTGCGTTGAGATGTAGGTATGACTTATGCTGCAGGCTGGCTTCTCAACACAGACCTTTTAAAAATGCCTTTCTGTCATCATCGAGGACAACAATCCACCAGTTTCCTGCCAATACCAGCCAGTGACACCGGGGCGGTGCAGCTCCAGGGGGCAGCCGTTCTTAGCTGCCTCTTCTGACCCACCTAAGACGTGTCACGCGTCGACATGTTTATACGGAAGGCCCAGAGGATGTGGGAAGAACACGAGGCTTTGCTCTTTCAGCATCTCCCACGGTGGGCAGGGCTGGAGAATGCCCAAGGGAAAGTCCCTGAGGAAGGGGCCTTCCCCTCTCCTCCCCAGCCTCATCCTGTATTGTTGCTGAGCCATTTTCTCTGCTGGCTTGGGAGTCCCCCTGGGCCGGCGTCATGTCCGTGTTGCCCACTCTGAGAAGGATGGAAGTGTTGGGCACCCCGTTTCTGCTCAGTGATAAAGAAGAGTTCCCCATTAGTGAAGACTCTCATTGATGTGAAGAACGCCCCCAGACCTGAGAGACCTGATAAATGGCTTGTTTATCAGCTGATACTCTGGAAGGGGGGGTCAGGGCTTTCAGTGGGCGATGGGAGGTTGGGTTGGAGATGTGTGGCTCATCAGAGCTCCTATCGAAGGGACTGGTCTATTGATCCTCCTTTGGTCCAAACTGAGGACAGTGTGTTCGTATTAATCACTGACTTCGAATCATTTCGGACTAAAGAACTCGATGACACAGCAGAACAGCCCCTGTAGGTTTCCAAGACAAATCCTAACGCTTTCTTGGAGTGGCTGCTGGTCTTGAAGAGCAATGCCAGTGTCAGGCCCATTGGCCAAGTTTCTTGAGTTGTGGAGACTGTTCTGTCTTCCGTGTTTGCAAAACATCAGTTCATGTGAAATTGATGGAGAGTATATATGGTACAGGGCCCGCAAGGCATGAACCCAAAGTGTAAAATTTAGGGAAAAAAGGCTGAGGCATCTAGGACTCTTCCCCTGTGCATGTGTGTTTGAATCTTTAAAAAGTCACCTAATCTCTCAATGTCTTTTTATGCTTGTTATTACCTCAAATGTACAGGGTAGAATCCCATAGGGCTTCTTTCCCTTTAAATGTTATTTGATTGCTGACAGTACACACAGCAAGCATGCGCTCAGCCCACCATTCCTATTTGTTCAAAAGGAACACTGAAGACCTTCTTTTTTTTGGGGGGGGGGCATCACTGCCCTCAGGTGGTGGGAGTACGAGGCCCAGCCTTTGCTCCGTGGAGCTGGAATCGAACCTCCATCCCAGTGGGCCGCAGTCCCGTGCACGACCACTACACCACCAGGGCTTAGCTGAAGACCTACTTTGAGTTGTGTTTTCACCCTCCCTTTCAGATGAACACAAATGCCACACCCCTTAAGGTCCATATTTGTTGTCCAAGTGATCCTATGCTGGTGATTCTTAAAAAGAATAGAATGCTCAACACAGACCTTTCTTTTTCCTAGTTAAAGAAAACTAGGTTCATCTTATAAGGGGGTCTTTTTGGCTTAAGGTTTAAAGATGCGGAAGGTTTCAAGGCAGCAGTTTCAGTTTCATTAACACCCATCACATATGTGCACACAACCTGGCCAATCCACTTGGCCTTACCTAACTCAAGACTCCAAACACACTGCTGACTCATTGTGACTCTTTTTTTTGGGGGGGGGGGCATCACTGCCCTCAGGTGGTGGGAGTAGGAGGCCCAGCCTTTGCTCTGTGGAGCTGGAATCAAACCTCCATTCCAGTGGGCTGCAATCCCGCGCACAACCACTACGCCACTGGGGCTCAGCCCTCATTGTGACTCTTTAAAAGGGCAGAACTTTCTGAGTTTCTGAGACTGCAACTTTTTACAGGAGTAGAAGGCTTCCTCTCTCCCACAGAGCAGCTGGCAATTTCAAACTGCTTACCTTTTGCTTAGCAGTCTAATGCCTAGCCCACCATGCCACCTCAGTCAAAAGGCAGGCAGAAAAAAAAGTTAAGAGTCACCACTCTGTATTTGGGGACTGGGAGAAAATATTGGACACCCACAGTAACACCCAGGTATTTCTTGGTCCTCACCTGTTTGAGTAGGGCAAGACACATCGTCTGGGTTGCATAGAGGATGGTTCTCTGACTGCAGGACAGCAGCAGCAACCATCCGCGCCCTAGCTGTGAGGGTTGACCTCCAACCCATTTCATTTCCAGCCCCTGTGAGGGAGTAGAACTGTGTCATAGGGTTTTTGCAGCTGTGATTTGCAAGGAAACAGGTTGCCAGGCAACCTCTCCGCACAGTCACTTGGATTTGAACTGCCGACATTAAGGATAATGGTGAAGCCACCTGCTGCCACCCCAGACCTCATCTGGGTTGGTAAAACCCCTTGAGTGGTGACCTGGCTCACGGAGACGGTAAGGTAGCATATAACTGCTCCCCTGGGCTTCAGGGGGGTGAATTTTTGTGGAAGTAGCTAGACTGCCACACCGTCCTCCCTTTGCCCTGGTGGGCCCAAACCTTCACCTGGGCAGGTGAGGCTTAACCGCTGCACCACCAGGGCTTCTCTGGCCCCCAAACCCCGTTAAATTACATGTAAATTTGTATGCTTATGTGCTGTCTTCTCAGGAGAAAAATCCTCAACTTCGTGGGATTTTCAGTGGGTCCCTTCCCCCCCAAATTTAAAAAACCCTTTCCCTCAGTTGTAATCATCAGCTTTGCAATAGAAAATAGCCCAAGGAGAGGTAACAGTACTGGTCACTTACACCCAAGTGTTCATGGGAGGAAAAATGAGCCCTAGTTGAACAGTGGGTTAAACGTTAGGCTACTTATCAACCATAAGACCAGCTATTCAAACCCAGGGCCCCTCTGGGGAGAAAGAGGAGGCCGCCCTCTTCAATAAAGATTTAGTTGTCGGACAGTATACAATATGATCAAGTAATAATACTTTATAAATTATCAAGGGTTTATGGGAGGGGGTTACGGGGAGGAAGGGGAAAAGTGAGGAGCTGATGCAAAGGGCTTAGATGGAAAACAAATGATGTGAGAATGAAGACAGTGGATGTACAGATGTGCTTGACACACAACGGACCTATGCATGCACTGTGATGAGAGTTGTATGTTTAAATCCAATGAAAGGATTAAAAAAAAAATTACAGTCCCAGAAACGGACAGAATCCTGCCCTGTGAGGCAGCTATGATCGATTCATGGGGTGGGTGGGAGAATCCGGCTAGTGAGAAGGCACATTCTGGTACTTCGTGTGTGAGGTGGGAGGGAGCATTTATGCTTTAAGCGCGAAAGGGGGCATTCCAGGAGTAATTATGAGGCGGGGCCTTTGGCGACGTCCCAGTTCTCAGCACGCAGACATCTGCTTCGCTGGGCCTGGTTTATCCTCCGGGAAGAGGTGCTGCTTGATATGGCTCCTGGTCTCTTGAGGGAGGCTGATCTGAAATCCCCAGGGCGTCTCCTGCTTCAGAGATCCCGGGCGCTAACGGGCCATCCCGCCTCTGCGGAGCCCGTTCAGCGACCCCGACGGGGCTGGGGAGGCTCCACACCTGGCCAGAGGGCCCTGGCATGGTGCCAGCCTGGCAGCCACTCCAGGCCTGGGAAATGAAATGTGGCCACTTTGCTGGTTTCCCCAGGAGCCCGGGGCTTGCGAGCCTAGAGGTTAGGTCCCTGACTTGGCTGAGTTCCCTAATTCGGGGTCTTTCTCGCCGCCTCGGAGCCTTACTTTCCCCAACTTAAAGAAGAACAGCGACAGGCCATGACCCACCAAGAGCCCATCTCCGCGTTAGGAGCTGCCTCTTTAAGACGGGCGTGGAGTAGTGGCCGCGCCCCCTTGCCAACCACGCCGCGCCCCGAAGACCACCTGTCTTCGGCCCCGCCCCGCCCCTTTCAGGAGAGGCGGGGGCGGAGGGGGCGGAGAGCGAAGGCTGAGGATTTACCTTGCGGGGCGGGCGCGCGGCGCATGCGCACGACTGGACAGGTCCGCGGCGCCCTCACTTCCTGGCATTCCCCCCTCCCCCTCCTCGCCGTTACCCTGTACATCCGGGTCACTTGCCCTCCCCGCTCGGAGCCGCCGCTGCCGCTGCCGCCTGGCTCGTCGCGGCTCCGCCACAGGGGCAGGTGCGGAGGGGCTCCCGGTCCGGCCGCCGCCGCCGCCGCTCTCCGCTCCGGGCCCGGGGCTCCCCCTAGCGCCGCCGAGGAGCCGCCCGAGCGGTCGTGGAGGGCGGAGGCGCAGGGCTGAGAGCGCCTGTAGGCTCGCGCGCAGGGTGAGTGATGCATTTTCCGCGTCTTCCTCTCCGCGCTCGCTGACCGCCCTCGGCTCCGGCCCCCTTTTGGCGGCTGCGCGAGCCTCCTGCCTGCGCCGCGCGGCGCGGCGGGCCTGGCCTGACGCCCTCCCCGCTTCCTCCGGCCCGCGCCCGGCCTCCCCGCCCCCGGCGCCCATTCATTCGGATCCTCCTTCCTTCCGCCCTCGGCGCGCCTCGTACCTACACGCGCGCGCACGCGCACGCGCCCGGGCTGCTCTCTCTCCCCCCGCCACCCCAGCCGCGCCCGCATGCACACTCCTCCCCGCCTGGCCGCGCCCGCCCCCGGCCCCGCCGGGCCTCCGGTCGCTGGTCACCGGCGACCCGCGCGCGCCGCCCCGCATCCCCGCCTCTCACCTGCGCGGCCAGAGCTGGCTGCTGGCGGGCCGCTGCGCCGACCTCCTCTGCCAGCCTTTAAAAAAATGCCCAGCTGCCCGGCTCCGGGGTGTGGTCTGGAGGTGTTTCCAAAACACACAGTTCCGACTGTAATTATCCACGTCGATGACTGTCAGACTGTGGTGGAAGTGGCGATGGCTGTGGGATTTCTCTCTCTCGCAAAACCTCACGGCTATTTTTGGCCTTTCCAAGTGCCCTCCCCCACCCGGTTCCTTGGAAGGCTATCAGCGAAGGGTTCCTGTCTGCCTGTAAAATGTGAGAAACCACTGCAATGCCTTCAGCTTGTGCAGAGCCCCCCGTGGCTCCATTCCGGGGCTGTGGTGCCTTCCTTGTTAGTTAATAAGGTTCGTGGGTGAGACTTTTTCTTGTCTCACCCGTCGCCATTCAAACGCGTGCCCCCAGTGTGTGGAAGACGGAAGAAAATGCCAGAATACTATGGGTGTCCCCAAGGGCTTGGAAGAGGCGATCGTTTTTTTGGGGGGGGACACCCTACCCCCTACGGCGCCACCCCCATCCTGCGAATAGACTCTTGAATTTCTCCAAGGAAAACGGGTACCAGGCCATTTTGTGTTGTCAGGCAGCCTTGCAGTTTGACAGGGGACAATTCCAGAAGGGTGTTTTAAAGCGGCAGAGGAATGGTTGCCCCTTGGAGCTTTAGAGATTCGTTTGTATCTCAAGAAAAAGACGCTGTCCTTTTGGTTCTGTGATTGTTTCTGAAGCGGCGGCAGCTTCGTGTCTGGAGCAACTTGATATTGGGGTTTGCTTGATAAATCTGTAAAGTCTGGCGACAGTGCCAGGAAACGGCCTTCTTAGGATGAAATGCAAGCCCCTTCTCATGTCACTTGCTTTCATCCACCCAGACCTTGAACTTACAGAGCGGCCCCCAGTCTGCAGGCTCATCCACTTGCTCTTGCTGTCTGCACCGTTGTTAATGTGTCGGAGCAGTCATTTCTTTGAGTTGTCCACAAAGGGCCTTGGCTGCCCCACATTGAGGTGTTTGTTGGCTTTCTTAAGTTCATTTTATTGGGGGCTCCCTTTTAAAAAATCATTTTATTGGCTTGTGTAACTCTTGACACAATCCACACATGCACCCTTTGTGCCAAGCACATTTGTACATTTGTTGCCATCATTTTCAAAACTTTTTCTTTCTACTTGAGCCCTTGGTATCAATTTCTTCTTTCCCCCTCTCCCCTCCCTCCCTCATGAATCCTTGATAATTTATAAGTTATTATTTTTTTCATGTCTTAAACTGACCGATGTCTCTCCCTTCTCCTACATAAAACCCCCTCCCAGAGAGATGGACAACAGAAAAGTAGGAGTCAGTGTAAGACATGAAAATATAATTTATAGACTAGCTCCTCTTCTCCCCGTGACCCTTCTGTCAGGGGATGTCCAGTTGCCTACAAATGGGCATTGGGTGTCCACTCCATACACCCCCCTCATTCATAATGGTATGATTTTTTTTTTGTTCTGGGTGTTTGAGGCCTGATCCCTTCGACACGTTGTGATCACATAGGCTGGTGTGCTTTTTCCATGTGGCCTCTGTTGTGTCTGAGCTGGATGGCCGCTTGTTTATCTTCAAGCCTTTAAGACTCTCTGTCTTTTGATAGCCAGGCACCATCAGCTTTCTTCATATTTGCTTATCACCCACTTTGTCATCAGAGATCTTGTGGAAGGTGAACATCATGAAATGCCAGGTTAATAGAACAAGATATTTTTGTGTTGAGGGAGTATTTGAGTAGAGACCCAATATCCATCTGCTACCTTAATACTAAATTTATAAATATTATTTCCCTTTTGTTATATATAAGTATATTTATATTTACATATGCACTTGCCTGTATTTAGACCTTTATAAATGCCCTTTGCCTCCTAGTTCTTTCCTCTAGTCCCACTAGAGGAAATGTTGTATTGATACATTGTTGAACATTATATCAATGATACAATTGATACATTGATATCATTGATACATTGTATCAATGTTCAGCCTTTATTTGAGTTTCAGTAATTCTTCTTGGTTCCATTGCCATTAATCAAGCCCTACCAGGCTACCCACACGCTCCTCGTCATCGATTTTAGATTATTTATTGTTCCCTTGTCCCTGGGCTTGTTAACACCCATTTCCTTTCTCTCTCCTCCCACCCCCATGTCGGTCCTGTGTTTTTTATTCTAGAATGTTTATTCCACCTATCTTATCTAGATAGACATGCAGAGATGATAGTGTGCACAAAAAGCAAGGCAGGGCAAAACAAACCACAAAAGAAACCAACAGCTCTTACAATAATCCATCCATCGATTGTATCAAGCATATTTGTACAATGTTACCATCATTATCTTCTTTCTTTTTTATAACCCCTTTTATGGGGGGGGCTCTTACAGTTCTTAGAGCCATGCATAGATCAATTGTGTCAAGTACATTTGTACATAGTTTGCCATCAACAATATGAAAATATTTTCTTTCTTAAGTTTAAGCCCTTCACATTTAGGTTTTGAGGAGCCATCCTAGGAGTGAGATTTCTTAAGAAGTGCGGAGAGTGTGTGTGTGTGGGGGGGGACTGAGCTATTTGTCGGGAGAATTTTGTAAATTTCTTAGACTTCTGTCCGTGCTGCTGCAGGGAGAAATGCTTTGCTGTGGAAAACATGGTGGCTACGATGCATGAACTCTTGAGGATAAATTAAACAAATCCTAAACCAAACTCCCTGCCATCAAGCTGAGTCTAACTCAGCAGCCCTGCAGAACTGCTCCTCGGGCTCCAAGGCTGTAACTCTTCTTGAGAGCAGGCGTCTTTGACTTAGGAACGGCTGGTGGCCATGAACCGGTGACCTTGCGTTCAGTTTTCCAGGTTCCTCTACCAAGAGGGCTCCTTGCAGTAGTTGGGTTGAGGCTCTTGTTCCCAAGAAAGTGATTGACCTCTGGGACTGAAATGGAGGTGTGATTAGCTTGGCAAATTGATTCCACTTGCCTCAGGAAAAGCGTCATTTAGAGAAGTTTAAGTGAATGCTGCTGACTGGCAGATCACAGGTCACATTTCATTTCATCTTGAAATTAATTTGTCAGAATTTTCTGAAAGTAAGTGGGTGAAAAGAAATTATTGTCAAGTAGTACTACCACTTGCGGGGTTGTCTTATTGCAAACAGGCCTTCACCTTTACTTACCAATTAATTGAGGGCAGAGGCTAGAGGTGGGTATGTTTCAATTGACTCCTAGTCTGCAGAAAGTGCTTACCGTGGGGCCAGCTGATGCATTTAGTGACTGAGCGGCTGCCAGCACCGGCTCCTCCAAATGGATTCTGACTCATGCTGATCCCCGGAATGGCAGAGTAGACCTGCACGCCTCCACCCGATTTTCAGTCGATCACCAGCCCTTGAGCAGCTCGTTATGTTAGCCATTTGCAATTCCTCTTACTCCAGCCAGCGGTTGCTTCGCTCACAGTCTCAGCACCCACACGTGTATCGCTTGTGGTGGTTCCTTCTGACTTGTGGCCACCCAATATAGAACTTGGGCACAGCGTTGCTGGGCCTGGGCCACTTCCAGTTACGAGCCCACCATTAGCTCTGTCTAAGGAAAACTCAGTGCTGCTTCATGCCATCATTAGTGGCATGTTTCCAAGAGCCCTGGTGGCATAGTGGATTAGGCATTGGACATTGAGCTGATAGGTCAGCAGTTTGTAACCATGGCTCCTCCTGGGAGAGAGAGGGGGACTTTTACGCCGTGTACAACTGCTGTCTTGGAAACCCACAGGGGCAGTTCTATGTTGTTTGACAGGCTCACTCTAAGTTGGAACCGACTTGACAGCTGTGAATTTGGGAGTTTTAATTTTTGGCATGCCTCCAATTATTACTATACATACACACATATATACATATATATGTTAACTCTGTCATTTGGCCAGAGATTAGTACGAGGCCTGCCTGCTTGGTGCTAAATAAATGCTTTTGAGCAACTGAACGATTGGCCAGATGAACCTGTGACAGTGATGACACAGCACCCATGTAGTATAGATGGAGCCTTACTGCAGCTTTCTCAGGTTTATGTAGACTGCTTTGCAACGATCTCTGCGAGTAGCAGTCCAATAGACATGTCGTTTTGGGTAAAGCTTTAGCTCACTGACTGGATTTGTGAGCTTAGCATGGGTATTTGATATATATATGTATATATCTCAACATTCAATGTCTTGTGCACTGAAAGTTTCTGAAAGTCAGCATAAACATTCTTGGATACATGAGCTCATCCTCTATTACGTCCGGTTCACTAAATTTAGCTAATTTTGCAATGTAGCGGACATTAACAAGCGGGAAAGCTCCTCACTAAGTAGGCATTAGTGTTCCCATTGGACAGCCAAGGAAACTGAGGCCAAGTAACTTAGTGTCCCTGATACGGAGGGACAGCTGGTTCCCATCTGTGACTCCGGAGACCACACTCATTAATCATCGTATGAAACCCCGCCTCTGTGCTCGGCTGGTTCTGTGAGTTCTCACCTTAGGAAAGTCACGTTTTGGTAGCACTGGGCTGGGACAGCTTGTTCAAGTATTTTCCCAGACTGTTGAAAGGTCGGCGTGTGGCCCAGGAATTCTATTTGAGAACAAAGTTGATACTCCAGATTTTGTAGTAGGGATCCTGGTTGCCCTGTGGCTTAAGCACTCAACTGTCAAGCAGGTGTTCAAACCCACCAGTCCCTTCCCCAGAGAAAGCTGTCTCAGGCCGATCCCATGAAGACGACAGCCGCGGAAGCCCAGGAGGACAGCTCTAGTACAGTGGTTCTCAACCTTCCTAATGCTGCAGGTCCTTGAGTACAGTTCCTGATGCTGTGGTGACTTCCCCTCCCACCCCTGAACCATCAAATTATTTTCATTGCTATTTCCTGTCATTTTGCTACTGTTAGGAATCAGGTTACCCCTGTGAAAGGGTCGTTCAAGTTCCAAAGGGGTCATGACCCACAAGTTGAGAAACGCTGCTGTAAAGCAAAGAGTCCAGGTAACACTGTGGTTAAGCTGCTCCTCTGCTGCCCGAAAAGTTGGCAGTTCAGACCCCCAGCAGCTGGTGGGAATAAATACGGGACAGTTGGCTTCTGAATGTTACGGACTGGGAAACCTTATGGGCACTGCTCTGCCCCACTGGACCTCCGTGTACCACACGCACAGACATGGCAGCCGGCTTGTGTTTGCCTTATGTTTGTTTAACCTGTAAAATGTTTGAAACCAAGAAATAATTGTATGCTGACTTTGGGTTGTGACCTTGCTGGCCTGTGAGAGAGTTAGGAGGGCCAGCTTCCTCTGCTTTCTGTTGCAGGGCAATGCTGCTGCCCCTGGGCTGAGCCAGCCCCCTGCCACCTGGGTTTCCCAGTTGCCTAGTGCACCCCCCAGACTAGGAATGCCAGACTGAGCCTTAGCAGGCTCAGCAGCTTGCATCTCAGGGGGAGAATGTACACCTGACAGCCAAGCCCAGGAGGTGACAATCCAAACCCCCCAGGGGTATGTGCAGGTGGCAGCCACCGCCCTTTGTCAGAGGCGCCAGTCCTCAGATTCACAGGTGGAGACAATCCGCAGGCACGCCCAGCATGGGAAGTGCACACGTACTCCTTTTGAGGATGTTGAATTGGTCCTGAAAGCCCAGAGGTGGCATTCCCTGCCCTCCTTTGGGTCCTAAGACCTCCAGGCTGACTTTGGGTGTCCCCAGGTACTGGAGGAGGCAGCAGTTAGGAGGCTGAACCCCAGAGCAGCATAGTGTTGTGGTGATTTTGGGTGTGCCGCCCTTTACTGGCCTGTGGGGCCTTCTGCCCACTTTGAGTCTGGGAGACCCTAATTAACTCCCAGTCTTCTCTCTCCTTAATGAGGACAGAAGGTGAGAGAGGTAACCGAGGCTCTGCATTCTCATGCACACTTTTCCTTCCTCTGATTCTGGCCGGCAGCCTGGTGGTTACTGCGGGGTTTGTGTCAGTGATGGGGACCTCTCGGCTCCGCGTACCCAGCCATTCTGGCTGCTCACCTGGCGCTGGCTGCTCACCTGGGGCTGGCTGCTCACCTGGCGCTGGCTGCTCACCTGGGGCTGGCTGCTCTGTCTCTGCCACAAACCTTTTCCAGCCCAGAGGACTACTATCCAGTGGAGATTACAATCAAACCTCTCCCTTCACTCTCTCAGCATTTGTTTTCGCTCCATTGTCATGAACACTCAGGACTGTGGTTTAACATTAAAAAGAGGATCCTAAAGATAGTACTTTCAAAACAAACTTTAGCCACCGAAGTCTATTTGCTACATTTGAATTTTTCCTGCTCCAAATATTAATATTAAATTAATTTAACAAGTTCTGGTATTTCATCAATACATTTTTCAAAAGTAAAAAGGTGACTTCTGTTCATGGGATGGAAAGAAAACAGGAATGCAGAGCTGGAAAGTGTGTGTGGCTCAGTAATTGGATGCCTGAGAATCTAGAACCAAGGCTCAACTCGTTTGCGTTTTGTTGGGTGGATTTTTTATTTTGAATTTGAGGTGTGTGTGTGTGTGTGTGTGTGTGAGTGTGAGAGAGAGAGAGAGAGAGAGAGAGAGAGATTTCAGACATCAATTCTGTGCTCAACAGTTTAAACCCCTCATCAACCCTCTGCCCACCCGCAGGTCGGAAACCTTTGGAAGTCGTCTTTTATAATTGGGTCTTCTGATAATGAAAATGAGAGTAAAACTGCAGGACTGCCTTTTTATTTCTGGGAGAGTGTGATGATGCTGCCATCACAGTATGTAGCCCAGGCTTGGCAACCTCTGACATGGGTGTGCCGGACAGGGTTCCACTCTGGTATGTGTGGTGGTGACAGCTGGCCAGGGTTCTGCTGCTGGTATGTGACCTTGCGTCGCAGTCTTTTCAGTAGTGCGTTAGACGTGCCTTTCAAGAATGTTTTTTAGCTGGTTCACAGTGCTCTTTCTCTTTTGGCAACTTTTAAAACAATAATGGATGCTTGATTGAAATGTATGTTTTCATTTTGAGCTTGTCTCATTGTTTGCCTGCTTTGGGTAGATAGAACAACTCTGTGTGTGTGTGTGTGTGTGTGTGTGTGTGTGTGTGTGTGTGTTTAAAGCCCTAAGATTTGAACCCTTCCCAAATAAAATACCGGTACTAGGGTATTATCTCAAAAAGAAACCAGCAAACATCTTCCATTTGAGGTCCAGAGAGAAGTCCTGTCTTTGCCCTGAGATCTGTGCCTTCTTGGGGACAGATCTGCGGTGGTGTCATGGTCAGAGCTGAGCGAGTGAGTACACTTGTTCTAACAGGTACACTGCAGGGTTAAGCAGGCACTTCTCTCGGGAAGATTTTCCCCAGCAGTAAGGTTGCAAGGAGCCCTGATGGGACTTCAGAAGAATGGCTTCCAAAGGGCCAGCTGTAGAAAACCCTGTGGCGCGTCATTCTTCTCTGACATTGATGGGGCGCTTTGCACCGAATCGACTGGGTGGCACATGGTGGTTGTCTGTTGTTTCTGGGGGCCACTGAGTCAGCCCTGACCCTTAGCGAGCCTATAAAAGATCTGCACAAATCTCCCCACTTGTGTTCATCGCTCGTTGATGCTTTTCCTCCTTTTTAGCTAATCTACCACGGACGACGCCATTTTGCAGTGACTTGTTTCTCCTGATAGCATGTCCTTAGACTGTACCATGAAGTCTTGCCACCCCAGACTCGAAAGAGCATTCTGGCTGTACTTCTTAACACAGGTTTGCTTGTTCTGGCATTCCATGTTAATTTGAGTATTCTGAACCAATTCCATAATTCAACTGCATCGATTTTTCTCTTATTTTTTTTCCATTTAAAAAGTACTGATTTTATTCTCTTGTCTTTCTTCATCTTTCCATTTTTCACATGCATATGAAGCAGTTGGAAATACGATGACTTGGGGCAGGTGCACCTTAGTCCTCAAAGTGACATCTTTGCTTTTCAATACTTTAAAGAAGTCTGTGCAGCAGATTTGCCTAATGTAACACATGGCTTGGTTTCTTGATGGCTGCTTCCATAAGAATTGATGGTGGAGCCAAGTAACATGAAGTTCTTGACAGCTTGGTCTTTTCTCAGTTCACCATCTGGTCCATGGACTCAATTGTGAAGAGTTTGCCTTTACCTTGAGTTACAATCCATACTGAAGGCTGCAGCATTTGATTTTCATCAGCAAGTGCCTCAAGCCCTCCTGGCTTGCAGCAAGTAAGAGTGTGAAATCTGCATAGCTGTCTTTCACTCCCAAGTACTATACTAGCCTTCATAATTCAGATTCTTGTCCTATTGGCTCACTGTACAGATTGAGTAAGCATGTGACAGGACTCAACACCTTTCCCGATGGTTAAGTCTTGTAGTATCGTAGTAGTATCCCCTTGTTTTAATAACTGCCTTTTGGTCTGTGGACAGATTCCAATGAGCAATTGAGTCTCTTGGGTTTCCCATGCTTTGCGTGGTCATCCCTGATTTGTTAGGATTCACACAGTTGAATGCCTAGTAAACATCTTTCTGGTATTCTCTGCTTTCAGCCAAGAGCCTCCTGATGTCAGCAATGGTACCCTTTTTTCCCCATCCTCTCTGAATCTGACTTGAATCTCTGATAGAGCCCCTATTGAACTACAGCAACCATTTTTGAGTTATTTTCACAATTTTACTTGCTTATAATTTTAATTATATTGTTCATTAATTTCTGCATTCTGTTGGATCATTTTTCATTGGAATGGGCGTCTCTTCCAGTTGGTTAGTTGTCTCCCAAAGCAAGTGGCATTGACAATGTGAGTGCTTCCAGTTTGTTGAAGCTTCTCAATTGGTGTTTGTTTGGTAAATCCCTGGAGCATTGTTTTTCTCTAATGCCTACATTGTGGCTTGGACTTTTTTCCTCCGGACCTTTGGTTCTTAATCTATGCTACTCCCTGAACATTGACCTCTTTGGGGCAGTGCCTCTGTGTATTCCTTCCATCTTCTTTTGTTGCTTCCTGCTTTCTTTAGTATTTTGTTGTTGTTCACTCTTTCACCATTACAATTTAAGGCTTAATTTTTTTTCATTTCTTTCAGCTTGAGAAATGTGTGCTCGTCTTTTTTATTTCCTAGCTCCAGGTCGGTGTCTGCTTTCCTATACTATTTCAGTTTGTCTTCTCTAGCTTGTCCTCTGGGGTTTTCTGTTAAAAGGAATGTACACATCCTCCTAGACACATCTGTCTGCCTCTGCATCATGGTATGTCTGTCATAACCCTGTGTAATTGGAGAGGTAGAATCTGGGAGGAGTGGGTGACTTTAAAACTTTTCAAAAATCTTAGTAAAAACTCGAGCTGGGGGCTGAGCCCCGGTGGCGTAGTGGTTGTGCGCGGGACTGCGGCCCACTGGGATGGAGGTTCGATTCCGGCTCCCAGGAGCAAAGGCTGGGACTCCTACTCCCACCACCTGAGGGCAGTGATGCCTAAAATTTAAAAAAAAAAAAAAAAAAAAAAAAACTCGAGCTGGCAGCTAATTGAGTCAATAAGATGCATTCTTGTAATTTAGTACTCTACTGAAAATGGAAATTAACATTTACAATTCTGACAATAGAGCAAAGTATTGTTTTTAAGTGTTGTTTTGCTAGGCAGTGTAAATGCCCGTTTCCTTTTTTTAGTTTGTTATACCTCTAATTTTGACTTCTAAAATACGATACTTTCTTCAGTTGTGACCATGCAGTATTTTTGCTCTATCTTTAAAAACATTGTACAGTTCTAGGCTTACCCCGAGTCCCAGTGATGCAGAGGACTGCCCTGTTTGCTAATGGAAAGGTCAGTGGTCTGAACACACTGTGGAAGCCGGATGGGCAGATCTTTGCCGGTAGGTTCTCAGTGAAGTGCAGTTGATTGGGCAGCAGTGGTATACATGTCATGACATCCTCCTGTTTTAAGTGTGCATAAGTCAGTGGGCTTTTTGGGGGGCAGTCGAGGGTTAGGGTGTGTCACATTTGCTGAGTTGTGCAGTTATTACCGTGATACAGTTGTAGAACATTTCCATTAGCCCAGTGGGTCCTTCACACACTTTTACTTCATTTTCTTGCTCACTCCCAGCCCCAGGCAGTCATTGCCTGTCCCTGTAGATCTTCTGAACACTTGTTATCAATTGAATCTCACACAGGTAGCCTGTGTGTGTGTGTGTGTGTGTGTGTTTAAGTATATTCCAAACATAGCATTTCAACAAATTCCAAGACACCGGTTCCAGTTGCGTACACTCCGGAACCTTGGTTCTGGCTTCTTTACTTAGCCTAGTGCTTTCAGGCTCACCCAGGGTGGCTGAGTGTCTCAGTAACGAGTTGTTTTTGATAGACTGCTGAGGGGATTTTCTCTTGTATTGACATAACACGTTTTGTGTCTCCCATTTCTACTTTGTGGACTTGTGGATTGTTTCCACTCTTCGTCTGTTAATGATGCAATGAACATGATTTGCATTAGAGTCTTTCTTCTTTTTGTGGACACATGTTTTAACTTTTGGGAGACAAGGACCTAGGAATGGCATTGCTGGGTGGTATGGTAAACTGGTGTGTAGCTTTGTAAGAAAAACCCAAACTGTTTCCCAAGGTTTCTTACCACCAGCAGTGTTTCCAGGCTTGAGTTCTCAGATTCTCCCCCCCCCCACCCCCCCCCCGCCTTGTGATTATAGCCATCCTAAGTGGGTCTGAAGTGGCAGAGCAATGTGGTTGTGATGTGCATTTCTATAACCAATGACACTGAGCATCTTTGCCTTCCGTTCATGTAGCTTCTTGTAGTGAGATGTCTCTTCACATCTTTTGTCCTCTGCCTTGGTTTTTGCCATTGAATTGTAATGTTATTCTGCACACGTGTCCTTTATCATATCTAGAATTTGCAAATATTCCCCCCAGTCTGTGGCTTGTCTTTTCATTTTCTGAATGGTACCCTTAGAGACATTAGGGTTTTGAATTTGGGGGAGTCCTATTTGCTTCACTTTTTCTTTCGAAGATTTTGCTTCAAATGGGAAGTTGGCATCACTGCATACAAAAAGAGATGATACCACAGTTGATTGTGGCGGTGTTTGACTGCCCTGCCTGATATGATTGAACTACTGAACGGTATGGTGTGCTTACTCCAGCTTAATAAAGTACATTTCAAAAAGAGGTTGGTGATTCGAATACACCTGTTGCACCTGAGGGGAAAATGATGTTTTTTTTTTTTGTTTGTTTGTTTTTTTTGGCATCGCTGCCCTTTGGTGGTTGTGGGAGTTCCCCAGCCTTGCTGCTGCTGGATTTGAACCACCAAGCCAGTGGGCCGCAGTCCCGCACTCAACCACTAAGCCACCGGGGCTCAGCTGGTGTGTTTAGTATTATATCTAGGACACTTTGTTTAACCAAGTGCCGTGAAGGTTTACTCCCTAGGCCACCTCCTAAAAGTTGTGTAGTTGGGTTTTTGTTCTTATATGTCAGACTCTGATCTGTGTTGAGACAGATTTGTGTATGGTGTAAGACCAGCTCCTAAGTCCATCTTTTTGCCTGTGGCTCCTTGAGGCTCAGCTGTGTCTGTCCTTAGGCGCTACCTGACTTAAGGATAGCAGTTTTTCATTCGGTTTAATGCTGAGCATGGCTTTCTTTTCTTAACGTACTCATATACTTGGATTTAGAATCAGTGCAGCCACCTAGAAGGCTATAAAGAAGACGGCAGCGGCCGGCAGTAGTCACCGTGTCTGTGCCCATCCTTGCTGACTTTCTGGATGGACACACAGGGTGTGCACTGGCGCCGCCCAGCCCCACAGTCACAGTGGGGACTCTGTTGACTACTCATTGTTCTCGGGCGCTTTCTGAGTACAATGTTGAGTGTCAGCGCTGGGAGGGAACTGCATGCCTGTCTGCAGGCACACTTGCCCTATCTTTGCTGTTCTGTGTGCTGAGAAGACCACAGCCTCTGGGTTGAGAACTAACTGCGCATGCACTTTTCCTGGGCACCTGCTTCAGTGGGACCCGTAAAGGCCCAGGAGCAGTTCCACTCTGTCCAGAGGAGGGTTGCTGTGAGCCTGAATTGACAGGAAGTGGCTTTGCGCTGGCTTTCATCTGCCTGGAAGCAGCACCCGTTAGAGTTTGTGCTTGAGAGTGGTTGGCAAGTCCCCGTGTGAAACTTGAAAGGAATCCTCAACTCGTGGCTTAAATATTGCATTCTCATAAATCTGCTCTGCAGTACTGTGAACTGTTACTGGTAACGAGAGGGTGGAGCTAAGTATGCTAGGTGACACAGTGTTAGTTGCAGCCAGAGGAGAGACAGATTTTTACTTACTAGTGCTTGAATTTCAACTCGCTGGTAAAGAAGTAGCACCCTTACTCTAAGCAGACTGCTTAATGACCCTCAGTGAGGATAGCTACTGAGGGATTAGCCATCCTGAAACTGTGACTTAACTTCTGGAAGCATCTGCCACAATTTAAAATGCTACCTGGCTGGGGGGTGGGATTCAGTCCATACCTATTGGCTTGGGGAAATTCTTCAAAGTTGTCTGAACTTGAAAAATGGAAGTGGAAGAATCTAGCCTTTTTGGCTAATCTGCCTCAAGTCCAGAACATGCCTGTGGCATCTAATGAGATCCAATTGTCCCTAACAGAGTTTGGGCAACAGGTGTGAGAGTTAGGAAGGGGAGACATGGCAATCCAGGTTTGACCGTTTTGATGCTTATTCCAAACTGGAACTGCCCATTTCTAAACTGGCTGGAAAGTGACCAGACTCGTGGAGGAAATAAAAGTAAATAAAAGTGGAAGTACAAGTTCAGGAACATCAACTTAGCCACAGAATAACTTGAAAGTCATCCTGGTGGACAGAGAGTACTAGCTTTAGGGCTGCATCTCACAGACTCTGCTTGTTCTGGGCAGTGGTTACAATCATTTTTGGGGAAAAAAAAGTAAATGAAAGTGAATTTCTATGAAAAGAATGTGCTCATTGAAACATTTTTGTTGTGGATTAAATGGCATGAACTTGGAGACCAAGCCAGTCTCTTCTGGGGAGTCTGACCACGCCCCTTACAATATGAGCTCCGACCAAGGTAAGTTGCCCAAGTTCAGAATCCAGTGGCCTCATCTGCTGTATATTAAAAAATGTAAGAATGCTTGCTCTGCAGTTTTATGAAAAAAATTGCAACCAGTAGCAAAATATGAGGTTACATGGTAGGCAATCACAAATAATTAGAGCCTCTTTATAGGAAAAAGAGTAAAATATTTTCTGTGAAGGAATAGGGGTAATTTCCTATAAGTAAGGGTACTACTATCAAAGATGTAGGATTGAAAGTTTTTAAAAAATAGAGCTGAAACTTACTTTGGCCTAAAAGGTGAAAGGTTTTCAAGGAGAATGGAAAATTGTTTTACCTCTGTGTCTGTTGGATGTTAGTAAGGGTAACTCTTCCCTGATTGAGACAAAAGACACACTGGAAACACCAGTATCATTTTGGTATTGTTATCTCAAAACCTACTTTATTCTAAAGAAAGTTTTAAAATTCCTTAATGATGTGGATTTTTAAAGAAAAATACATCTTAATGTCCTCGTACTTATTTCGTAATGCTTGTAGTAGTTAATGTTCAAATTTTATAATGCAAAACTTGAGTAGCTTTATATTTAATGACCTAGGCACTTCCTAAATGCCTTTAAAAGGTGACCTATTCGTTAAGCATCTGGATAGTGTTACTGTGTATGTTCAGTACTGCTGAGTAACCTCAGGTACAGGCTAGGGTCAGCTTATTTGTTGGAATGGCTTCAGGGAGGAAATTCTAGTTCGGGTTCTCCTTGGGATCAGAATATTGACTGTAAGTGCAAGTAGCAGGCATTGATTGTGTAATTTACACTGGCAAGAAAGGAACTGGGCTGAGGGTGTGCAGTGTACAGGATTGGTGGGAATCCTAGGGAACCAGGTTAAGCAAGCCGAGCCTTTATGCAATAGAGGCCCTGCGAAGCAGAATGCGGAGGTCACTTTCACTTTGTAGCAGTTCTTTTCAGATACATTGAATCCTCGAATTGTGGGGACTGGGGGTTGGGGGTGGGCTGGGGCGGTGTAGCCTTTCCTGCTTGAACTCCTTTCTGAACATTCCTGGGGGACTGTTCGCCTTTTCTATTTACCCGTACACAGAGTGGTATGATTTACTGGCAGTGGGCTTGGCTTTATTATTAGAAGAGCAAAGCAGGAAAAGGTAATCTAGCAAGGATATGCGTGAATGATGCCGAGTTTATTCTCAGGTGCTGTCTTTTTCAGTTTCCAGTATCTAGGCAATGGTTATTCATGGTGTGGAAGTTGCAAAGCATTCACACAATTGGCTGATGATGGACAGATCGAAGGTTGTGCACCCAGATGTGCAGTGGGAGAGAGGTCTGGCTGCTCCGAAAGCCCTGTGGCACACACAGCACTTCACTCTGTTGCCATGGGCCAGAGTAGACTGCAAAAACTGGTATGGGAAAGACAAAGCACAAGGATTGTTTCTTCCCTGTGTAGCTTGGTTTGGGATAAGGTTTAGTTTGTTGATTTTACTCATCCTCCTCATGTTCTTAGTGTTTTGCAAATAAAAACACACAAAAGTACTGTTCTGAGCACATAGCACGAAGTGATATACATGTGCCGGGGGACGGTGGTTTCAGGAAATGGGTTGCTCTTTACTACTGAAAGGGCATTTTGAGACAATCCGCTCCCCTCCCCTATGCTGAAATCCGGAAGTGCTGAGTGGTTTCCATCTGATCATCATGATAAAGCAGCTTGAGTTAGGAAAAAGAAGTTCATCTAGAAAGAGTCTTTTTGAGATGCTGAGTGAGCCCACGCTGCGTGTGTGATGCTCGTTGTGTGTGTTGTGTTAGCTGTTGAGACCTATGGCTCTCACGGGGCTCCGAGTGGACAAGTTCTCGGGAATATTCGTTAAGACTTGAAGAGTTTTTCAAAAGAAGCGAGGGGGAAATAAGAGCTCATTTCATCCCAGGAGACCCACCATGTTGAGCTGTGTTTTAAAACTCTACCTCAGTGCCCAGGGAGCTGTTTTGATCCGTGAGGAGGGATGCCTAGGGAAGTGCCTGCCTGTCCTTTATCTCGTGCTCCCCGCTTTTGAAAGTGCTTGCCCCTTTCTCACTCTGTTTCTACATTTAGGCTTGAACAGTCAAAGTCCGGATTATCTAAGCTTTCCAACAATAGGAGAAGAACCACCAGATTAAGGTTCAGATTTGTACAGCAACTGGCATCCCAATTGTTGGGGGGCGGGGGTGTCAGCATGGCTTTGTATTTAGTGGGATTGAAAAATCCTATCCATTGTTCACTTGGATTCTTGATGCTGCTGCCTCAGCCTCAGTTTAACAAAGCCTTTTTCTTATGGGTGTTAGTATTCATCAGGCACCCCTTTGTGAACCATCTACCACCAGAGGAATAACATATAAAGTGCCTCTTTTAGAAGGAGGGAACAGTCCCCTTTCCCACTTTAGAGGGTATGTTAATGCAAAACCTAACAAAGTTATAGTACTTAATTTAAAGCATGGGGAAACATGTCTTTGGAACTTGTTAGTTGTGTGGTGGCTTTTAAATGCACAAGACAAATCTAAACGGCATCACTTTTCTTGCTTTCTCTGACACTGGTTTAGATAGGATTCAATTACTCCCTCATCTGGTTTCCCCTAGCAGTCCATCCTCAGAACTCTATTACAGAGTTTTGTGTAATTACACTGTGCATGAGTCATCTCTGCCCTACCCAGCATTTGTACACTCATGTGTTGTATGTATGTAAGGAGCCCTGGTGGCACAGTAGTTATGTGCTTGTAGTCATGTGCTCATGACAGACAGAAGGGTTGATGGTTCAAGCCCACTAGCCACACCATTGGAGAAAGATGTAGTGTGCACTGGTAAAGATCGAAATTGTCAAGACTCATCTTGCTTGGAATCCATAATCACTGTTCATGGAAGCAACGGTCAGGAGATCAAAAGACAGCCTGCATTAGGTAAATCTACTGGCCAAGACCTCATCAAAACGTTGAAAAGCAAAGAAGTTATTTCAAGGACTTAGGTGCCCTGATCCAAGCCATGATATTTTCCTTTGACTCATATGCATGTGAAAGTTGGACACTGAACAAAGAAGAGAGAAGAATGGATGCACTTGACTTCTAGTGTTGAAGAGTATTGAAAGTACCGTGGACTGCAAAGGACATACTGATCTGTCTTGGAAGAAGTGTGGCCAGAGTGCTCCTTGGGGGCCGAGATGGGGAAACTTCATCTTCCATACTTGGGACAGGCTGTCTGGAGAGACCAGTCCTTCTAGGAGGACATCATGCTTCGTCAAGTGGAGGGGGAGCAAAAAAGAGGAAGATCCTCGACAAGATGGATTGATTTTGGCTGCAGCAGTGGGCTCAAACGTAGGAACGTTGCGAGGATGGCGCAGAACTGGGCAGTGTTCTCTTCTGTTTCCCATGGGGTCTTTATGGGTCTGGATTGGTACTGACTCACTGGTATCAACAACTATATACATATACATATACATATATACATATAAGTGCTTCCTTGGGGCCATCTTGGCTTAAGTATTAACACAGACATTTGTTGATCGCTAGTTCAGGAAGACATGGTGCTACTGGACAGGCAGGCACAAGTTCTGTGTGTGTATGTGTAAAAGAGGGAGGTGCGGGTGTGACAGCCTCAGGATTCCGTGTGTGCCAGTCCCCTGGAGTCTGGGCAAGTGCTGGCTCCTGAGTCAGCCCACAGATTTTGGTTTAGTTAGCCCACAGTCAAGCCCGCAGGCTTGACCTTAGCGTGTCCTGCAGATACACCACGCAGGTGGTCCATGGTCCATTTTCTAGAACAGCTTGATTAATGTCAAATCCACACACACCAGGCTGCACATACAGAAAGCGTGCAGTTGGATGACCTAACTTAGGTAATCACCCAAGAAGCCCCGCTTGCAGTCAGGATAATAGGCATACTTATCCCCCTAAAGTTTCTCTTTGCACTTCTTTAAAATTCACCCATACATCCCTTCTTCTAGACCCCAAGCCATGGTCTGTCCACTTCCTGTCCTGGGATTCGCCTGCTTTTCCTAGAAATCTTGTCTAAATGCACTCACAGTTTGGCTCTGTTCATCGAGCTGCTTTCCTCAGCAGAGGGACCGGGTGATGCACCTGTGTAACGTGTATCAGTAATTCATTCCTTTGTTTGCTGACTGGGTAGACCATGTTCATACGTCCATTTGACGTTGGGCATTTGGGTGGTTTCCAGCTAGAGGTCATCCACAGAGAGTGCTGCTGTGAACATTCATGTGTTGGAATTCCAATTGCTCTCCGTCCTCACTAACACCTGGTATGATCTGTTTTAACCAGTTGACTGTGGCTTCGGTGTGGCTGATTATTAATGAGATATTGAGCATCTTTCAGGAGCCTTCTTTATGATCCCATTTCTTTTCCTCAATCGTGTCTGTCATATTCTTTATGGCCTTTTTAGAATTGGGTTACTTAGTCTCTTCCTGGTTAGCTGTGAGTGTTCTGTGCTTACCCAGCTCCTGCAAAGGGAGTTCAGTTGACTGACCTTGGGGAAGAAGTCATTTGGTTCCCTCACCCTTAAGCCTTTTAATTTAATTTAAAAACTCATTCAAACTCTTAGTATTGGTTACAAATGATAGGAAATGAGTAAGATGATGAAACTCATGTATTTACTACCCTGTAATTTAGAACCTTGGAAGTCAAAGTGTTTTATCTCTAAGTAATGCGCTTGCCCAGAGTGGTGGGAACTGCGCGCATGATCTTGTCATCCTGCAGCTGGCCAGGTGGTGGGAGCATCATCTCTGCCTTGGCCAGGCTGTGGGACTTATTCCTTAGTCTGGGTCAGCCTTCAGCAAGTTGTGCTTTGCAAGTTCAGTGCCGAGAAATATACCCCAAAGTTGCTTTAATGGATGGATTTTGCTGGCGCCTGTGAGTGTCTCAGGGACAGCTCAGCCTTCTCATCTCAAGCACTGGCTTCCTTTCTCTTGATAAGCTCGCCCTCACTAAGATCCTCTGGCTACAGCAACAGTGTTAACCTCACAGCCTGCTGTTGCTGCTTTAACCTCATTTACATTCGACTCCCGTTTCTCTCCCAGAGTTAGCATTGTTTGAGTCTTTGCTGCACCTTCATATTTGCTGATACCTTCGCACTCTTTTTATTTTACCCACTTTTCAAACTATCACACGGGTTTGATCCGAGAGGCAAGGAGGTAACCTAGCCATGCGGTTCTGCAGAAACAGTCACTGAGAACCTATGGAAGATGTGATGTCATTGGTTCTTCATGGTATACAAGATTGGTGAGAAGTATAAAACTATAGCTCTGTTTTTTGGGGGGGCATCACGGCCCAGCCTTTGCTCCTGTGGAGCCACTGCTGGAATTCAACCTCCGTCCCAGTGGGCCGCAGTTCCGCGCTCAGACTATAGCTCTTTTGGACAGAGTTTAGTCTTAGATAGAAACCATTCTGTATTCTCACCGTGATGGTCTCTCATTTCTAGGACCCCTGATGGCACTGGGGGATAAGCTTACTGGGCTGCTAACCATAAAGTCAGCAACTCAAACTAACCAGCTGTTCTGTAGAAGCAAGATGAGGGTGTCCACTCCTCGACAGATGTACAACCTTTGAAAACTCAAAGGAGGGAGTTTCCTGGAAGTCGCTATGAGTTAGAATTGATTCCGTGGCAGAGGGTTTGGGGTTGTAAGGGTTATAGGCTATTTTTAAACGCCGAACATAAAATCATTTGTTTAATGCTTAAAATAATCCAGTGAGGTTATTACTTGTTTCTGCTCACGGCATCTGCAGCTCACGGCAGCCTCTGGCACAGCAGAGGACACATGGCCTGGTGCTCTGCCACACTCGGTTGCTGGTGTGTGTGTCCACTGTTGGGTGTCTTGGGTACCATCCAACTAAGGGGCTGTGCCTGCCAGCACTGTATTGGGGATGTTCTGTTGTGATCTCAGAGGTTCCAGTTGGCCAGTTTTCAGAAATAGATTATTGTGGGCCTTGTAACACCCAGGGCAAAGGCTTCTGTTCTTTAAGAAACTCACTGCCATTGAGTCAATTCTGACTCAAAGTCTCATCTTTCTCCATTGATAGTGGGTGTGACCCCCTCCATCTTATAGTCTGTGGCCCATTGCTTAACCCATTGTAACACCAGAACCCCTGCAATTTTTGGCATCATTTTGAAATGGAGCAGATCCCTGAAAGTGAAGGGGTCAGATAGTAGTCGTCCTGGAGCTTTACCTGTACACCCGTTTGATGGCTTCTTTAACAGTGATGTGAGAAGAGCACGTTTGTTTCCTGTCCAGAGGACTCAGTTGCTTTAGGTGAACCCCGATTTTAAACAGCTTCATCAGCTCTTCCTGTTGATCACCACAGAGAAAGGTTTAAAAAGAAGCCAGCGTGCAAGAAAAGAGAGGCCCAAAGACTTTTTTCTCGCCTCCCCTGCAGTCTTTGCTTAGATATGATGGCTCTTTGCACTTTTTAAATACATAGGTACTTACTGTATTTACTTCCTTCTAATATATGACCGCACTGAGCTTTCATCTTGATGTTTATATCAACTATTCAAGCATTTTAGCTTGTGGGTTTTTGTTCTGTTTAAATTTTTTATATGATTGATTTTTCCCTTTCCATTTTAAATTTCTTGCCATGGTTGACATTTTAATATATTCTTCCTCCAAAGGGAAGTAAGATAGCTTCTGCTTTCTTAGATTAGCCTTTGAAAACTTGAATGCCTATCCCTCTGTGATGGCGTGGAGCTTGAGAAAGCTGTGTTTCAATTTTCCAGCAGGTTCTTTGAACACCACTGATGGTTTTCCTCCCTCTCATGGCTCTCTGATGTTTATTGCATACGTTTTCCTCACCTGGAATGTTCTCTTTGAACCTCCAAGTACTCTGTCCTGCTTGTCCGAATACTGTTCATCCTGCAATCTGTCTCAGGTACCTGGGCTTCGGAAGTTCTCGCCCAATGCCTGCTCACCATCCTTACCCCGCTGGTACTGTTCTCTTTGACCTTGGGACCAGGTGCGTCCTGCAACCAACCAGCCCAGCATCTCCTGGGGATGTTTGTTTTATTGCAGGGGGTGTGTGCGCGCGTGTGCATGCTATATGATTCACACACAGTGGGATCTGTTCTTGTTTCACTGCTCTTTTTCCTTAATCATGTGTCTCCAACAGTTGTACACCATTATGACGGTTAATGACTTGAACTGGTCCCTTTGCATATGTTGTTTTTGTAAAAAGTTCTTTTAGTGTAAGTTTTTAAATCTTTGAAGTTAGAACTTGATTCAGATGGTTGTTGATCTTAAATCACAGGACACTTGATATAACACGCATTAAGAGGTCCGTAGGCCTGTTAATCCAAGCCCTCTTTTCTATTTCCTCTGATGACTTTTCATGCCTTTCCTGTTCACCAAGTGGGGCTTAAACTGATCCCAGGCAGCTAGATGTTATCAGCAATGAATGCAGTCGAGGCTGTGTGACCTGTGAGATGTATGGACCTTTCTTTGAAATCGTGCAAAGCTGCCAGCATGGTTGACAGATGCTCCCAAGTACTGCTCTGCTGGAGGGGGGCAGAGACAAGGTACTTCACATCCCACCTGAAGAGCATCGAGGTTTCTGAACTTCGGCGGCTAGGATGACCTAGTTAACAGATTACATCATAATCATGTTTCTTTGGCCCGACCTGTGATTTCTCTAAGGCTGAAAACTTCAACAGGGATTTTCTTTTCTTTCTTTCTTTTTTTTTTTATGCATATAAGGGAAAGGTTTATATTCAAGAGGAATGGAACATTGAAAAAGCATCCCAACCCAGTCCAGTTCAAAGTCATAAGTCCAATATTAGCACATATGTCTGATAGCAGTCTATAAAGTCTCCTTCCAACTCACAAAGTCACAGGCCAGTGGGTGCAGAGTCCCGGCGCTGGCATGGGTTCCCTCATGGTTCCTCATTTCCAGGGCTCAGGGTCCATTTGCAGTATCCATTGGTGATAAAACATCTCTGACAGGGGTCTCTCTGTGGCTTTTCCTGCTTAAGAGGTCTGGTTCCATCAGGGTAAGGCTGTGTGGCTTCTCCTCCAGCTCTTCTGGTTCCTCAGACGCTGCCATCTTGTCTTGTCTGTAGTTCATCGTCTCAGAGACTGAGAGTCAAGTTTATCTTCTCCAATTTGGAAATACCGTGAGACTTTCCTGAATTCTCAGGAATTTTCAGGCCATGCCCACACAGAGACCTCATTGGCTACTCATTGGCAATCTCCAGATTAACAGGCTAGACTCCACCCCTGCATTCCACCCATGAAATTGACATCACGAATACACGACCGCCACAATTGCAATCACATTTTAACATTAATTGATGTTGCAAGTTCATAATTTGGTCTCCCAACCACTTGGACAGTATGTAGTAATAGTCCAGTCACTTTTGTGTGTCATGTTCAGTTATGATAGAGTCCCAGAGTGTCCCTTTGACAGGGTCAGCAATAGAAGAAATGCCTCACTTTCTCAGGAGTCTGACATCTTTTTTTGAGGTTTCGGGTAACTTCAGTCATGGCAGGATCAGGTAGCATTGCCAGCTTCCCCCTTCCTTCTGGGCTTTGCTGGCAGGAGAGAACTCTACTATTTCCTTTGCCTGTGAAAACATACATAAAGAGCCCCTCCCTTTGGGGGGTCAGCAACCTGGAGACAGAAATATGGTTAAGCTCCATCTTTCTCCAAACGTGGTGGTGTCCTCCTAAGGAGAGTGTATCAGCGTTGTTCTGCAACAACATAAATGCATGGTCCTTTCTCCAGGTGGTTACTGGACTCAGATCCTGGATTTCTCAGGATGAGTTTTCTCTCATTCTCCCTTAGTGGTCCACGTGGAAAGAGTCTGAAGAACATTGGAGAGCGAGTCAGAGGGAGCCCCACGTTTATTGCTAACCCAGTTTAGATCTACTTCATTCATGTGATTACAGGTCACCAGGCGTCACAGGAAGAGCAAAAGGGATTTTCCTTATGGGACAATAAATAGGATTCTCCCCTTGTTCTTTTTCCCCATGGGTTTTCCACAAGTAGTCTGTGCTTAGTTTCTTGCTGGGTGACTGCCATGGGCTTTGGGGAAGAAAAGTTTGTCTTGGATGCAAAGTGCAGAAAACTTCTGTTCATTCCACTTGTGGAGGACTTTTTGAGGGAAACCAGAGTGGGCAGGCTAGCCGCCTCCTACTGATAGGAAGAGTGGAAGGTGTAAGGACAGATAATACCTTCCTGGACAGAGTGACCATTGAGAGCTGTGATCACACACTGGTGGCTCCAGGGTCATATGACCCTCCTCAGACAGGTTTCCTCTGGGCCATGAGTTTCGGAAACTCAGGTTGTGGCTGGTGTCTAAAAGTGGTTTCCCAGGCCTGCCCTCCACGGGACTATACCCGTCTTTGAGCATGACACGGACAGGAGTGGCTCTCTTAGATATGTGTTTGCCACCAGTGAGGCACTGTTATTGCACGTGTCGCCAGCCAACCCTATGGGCAGTCGTTTGCAGTCCCTGCTCTTGTTGAGCCTCAAGTTCAAAAGGAATATATTTAATACTGCTATGATAGCTGAGCCTCTCACTTAGTGATAGTGAAGAAGAGATACTAGGAGCTAAGGATTTTTTTAGTAAGGGTTTGGGTGGAATATAGTATGACGGGGTTGTCCAAGGAAGTTCTAAGGTTTCTACCTGAGACACTAGAAGGACAAAATTGTCATCCATTGGTAGAACATGTGTGTCTGTGGGTGGGGTGAGAGTCCTTTTGGGCATATTAACTTCGAGACATTAAAGTGGCTAGGTTTCCTGGGCTTTGCGTTGGGTATATAAAAGTGGGATACAGACCCTTCTACAGGGTTTCCCAAGAATATCGGAAAACACATTTCCAATGTTCCACAAGCTGGGGAACTGTATTAAAAGATTGTGGCATTAGGAAGGTTGAGAACCACTGGTTTGAGAGATGACAAGGTCAGCAGAGAATAAAGAGCATCTACTTAGCCTCATGAAGAGGGCGCTGGATATATGGTTGCTATAGCAAAGTTGGTGAAGAAATAAATGGTGCCCGACTATAAGAAAGCATAGTGTCTTCTTTTCAGACAAGTAGCCATCTCAGTAGGTATCAACTTAAGTTCATGTGGAAGAAGCACTCCAGTCTGGATGATTCAAGAATTGGAGATAAGATAATCCAAAGCTAAAGTATGGAATGGCATCAGAGCTTAAATTGTGAACATCTGATTTGTAGAAGGGATGGATGACAGTGGAAGACCAGAATCTATTTGCAGGGTCCACACAGGGATTAAGCCTTCAGAAGCTCCCCTCCAGTCTTCGTTGAAGGATGTGAATAGCCCTGTTAATCGGACATAGAGAGCATTACAAGGTCGAGTATGGCAGAGATGGGTTCAAATGTGATAGCAGCCTATCCGTTGATCTTCCTTGGATTCCATTTTAAAGCTATTTCAGTTTAAAGGGAAGGGCTTATAAATACATAGGGACAAGGCCCCTGGTGAATCCCATCTGACCACGGACCAGAAGAGCTGATAGCCTTGGTTGTAGAGTGCATTGGAAAGTGGATTGTTAGGGATGCAATTAGGTGAAAATTTCTATCGCTTGATCTCCCTTATGATCCACTTAAAAAACCATTTGGTTTTTTAAAAGATTTTCTGCTTTTTATTCAATGGAGGTTCTTATCTATTTTATTTTATTTTTTTTCACTGTTGTTAGCTTAAAAGAAAAATGTTTGGGCTGAGCCCCAGTGGCGTAGTGGTTGTGCGCGGGACGGCGGCCCACTGAGACGGAGGTTCAATTCCAGCAGTGGGGCTGGGCCTCCTACTCCCACCACCGGAGAGCAGTGATGCCCCCCCCCAAAAAAAAAAAAAGTTTTTCTGTATATGAAATCCAGGGTAGGTGAATTTGTTGGGACATTAACTGAATTAATGAATGGGTCTTTGGGTTCAAGGGAGGTTGGGTGAGAGTGGGTGGTGGGTGGGAAGCTAGTAGTGATGGGTATAAGAACGAAGATGTCCAAAAACTGACTTGTGATGATTGAACTATTGAATTATATGGTATGTGAACTATACACCAATATTGTTAGCAGAAACAAAAAGAAGCCTCAGTGAGGTATGGGGATGGGGTGTCTTGGAAGACAAGGATCTGTTTGGTTTCTCCCCCAAAGCCTGAGGCAGGAACTGTACTGTGTAGGCGATTGGAATGGGGACCAGTTCTTAAGAAGTAGACGCTGAAAGGGAGAGAGCCCTCCCAAGCATATGTTGTTGACTGTGAGAAATCATGAGAAATCCCTCTTAGACACCATAAAGACCATGTCTCTGGATCTGCGGTTTGAGGGTCCCCATTGGTTGGCTATTAGTGACCTTCTCAGCGTGACTGTCTCCCCTCTTCCAGCATTGTCGGACTCTTGATCCCAGAATCCATCCGATAGCATCTCTTGCTCCAAGAGCAAGCTATAGGTGGCATTGCTGAGTAGTTGCCTACACTGGAGTGGAACTGCGAGGCCAGGCACAAGAGAGTTCGATCTCCCTGTCTTCTAATCCATCCTGACTCAGGGAGACCCACCCCCATATAGGGTTTCTGAGATTTATGGGAACAGACAGTCTCATCTTTCTCCCGCAGATTGGTTGATGGATTTGAGCTGCTGACCCTGTAGTTAGCCCAGTGCTTCACCCCATAGCTCCACTAGTGCTGCTTGACGGCACCCTTACTCCCTGGAGAAGTGTTCTCTCTTCCATGACTCCTCCTGCAGAACTTTCAAGGAGGTGGCAGGCGGGTCTCCAGTAGACTTCAGACAGGAGGATGACGGGAATGAGCCCTTGACCCTCCTGCTGTGGTCCCAAGGTACTGGTCCCAAAGTGATAGAGCACTGCTAATCATCATTTCAATGAGTCATCCCGCAGTCTAGGGTTTCCTCACCTTCAGCCAGCAAGCACTTCACAGTGGTCTGGGTGGATGGTCCAGATCACCTTCAAGGGGCCGGTGCCTTTTATGACTTCCTGCTTTTCTGGCCCCAATAGCTGCCCTCGTTCCTGCTTGTCATCACTGAGTGTGTCCCACCAGCTGAGATCTCCCAAGTTCTCAGTAGACGGCTTCTGTTCTGTAAAAGCAGCCAGAGACTCACTGCTTTAGGGGGACTTTACACACACCCAACCGCATTGTGGCGACTCCGTTGTGAGTGTCCTCCATCCAGCATAAGGGGAGGCCAATTGGTGGTGGCTTTCAGAATTCAGCAGGAACCCCTCCTGTGCCTTCTACTCTCCCCTCAGAATCTTCACGTCCAGTTCAGCTGTGCCTGAGACTTAGCAACTGCCCTGCTCAGGTTCCCTGGTTCTTCCACTCTCGGGTTTTTAAAGAAATCTTGTCAGAGACACACTCCACAGTGCAGCCTTTGGAAGACAGCGTAAGCGTGGGAACATCTTTGGTGAGTGTGTCCCAGCCCCTCGAGGGGTTATTGGGCACGTTTCTATATCGATCTTGTGTGTGCGCCAAACCCAGGTTTCTCCCAGAGGACACAGTGAAAAATGAGGCAATGACTTTTTACATCGAAGCCACAGGTTAGGTTTGTCAAAACCCTAGATGGGCTTCCAAAGCGTTGGTCCTTACTCTCGGTGAACTTGCATGTTAGAGGGTGCGGTATCTTATCTTCTGTTGGTGTGACTGACACGAGGTAAACCCAAGCACACTGTCCGTTGAGTCGTCCTTTGACTGTCCATTGACTCATGGGAACCCTACAGGACACTTTGGTTTCCAAAACTGTGCATCATTAGGGGGTCAGACAGCCTTTTCTACTCCTGTGCAGTGCCTGGTGGGTTTCCACCACCAACCTTCTCAGTCACCAGTCCAGTGCAGAAGCCACCGTGCCCCTGGGGGTCCTTTGTGGGGGACAGGCCTACTCCCCATAGTATGTGCTTAGTGAATCTAGTACATGCACATGTGCACACAGATTTGGAAGTGCTTCAAAATGTTTGTGGAAAATGGCATTGAAAAACAACAGGATTTTTCCATGTCCTGTTTGCGTTCTAAAGAGGGGGTTTTCTGCTCTTGCAGACCCACCAGGGCTGTGCGGGAGGGAGGCCCTGAGGAGCCCCACTGGCACAGTGGTCGGGCATTGGGCTGCAACCCTCCAGGTGCACAATTTGAAACCACCAGCCCCTCCACAGAGAAGGAAGCAGTCACCGTTTTGAAAGCCCCCAAGGGGGGTGGGGGTGGGATTCGGCCTTGTCCTGTAGGTCTCTATGCGCCCTGAGTTCGGTCTAATTAATATGCTTGTGTTACCACTCAAGAGTTTTAAAGGTAGCCGCCCCCCAAAAGAACGTGTCTAAGAGTATAATTATGTTTCAGACCTGCTTTTTTCTTTCTTTAAACAGGTAGAGGGACAAGGACGGAATCACCAGCACTGGCTGAAGGTAAGTCTGTCTTTGGGGGAAGTGATGATTCCAGTGCAGAGGAAGCACAATGATTTTTAAAATGTCACCGACTCCCCCAATTAAGGAAGATGTTCTGTACAGTATTTGATTGCCAAAGGTACCTTTAGAAATAACCTTTTTGTTAACTTTGTTACTTAAAATGGGCAGGAGTGGGGGAAATGTAATTTGTTTTTCACAACCTGCTTTTAGTAGGAACAGTATGCTTCTCATTGAGTTCCTTTTAAAGTCGTTTAAGCTGCTGCCAGTATACTTGATCAATAAAACCAAAGCTGTGAGTCTAGTAATAAAAAAAAAAATTAATAGTTGTGTGTGTGTAGTTTTCTTTGAGCAAGACCCATTTACATGCCAACTTACATGGGACTTCTACCTGCTTATTGGCTTTGACCTTTTTAAAAAACCTTAGAAGTGAAGAAAACATACCCTCCAAAATTCTGCCAAGGGACCTGAGTACTTTAGAATCCCATAATCATTCTAAGTATAACAAGTTAGTGGGTATTTGAAGTGTAATTTTTTTCACTTCTATTCAGGAAAACGTTTGGTGTGTTTTTGACTTAAGCTGTCTTTCTGTATTCTTCTTCCTAGTCATAAACAGGATATGTATGCTTGAAAATTAGCTGACCCTTTCATTGGAGCTGGCCTGCCAGCTCTCACTTTGGCCCCGGGAATAGGATTCACCTACTCTTCCATTGCAGGGGGAATCCCTCAGAATGGGCTTTACTGTGTCTGCAATAAAATACACAGTATGACAAAGAAGACGAGTTCTGAAATAAAGTTAGCAAGTAGGAAAAATTGACCTTTGTGATGGAGTAGTAAGTAGCATATGTGATTTTTTGTATTGGACCAGGAGCTTTAGGTCAGGTTTGCTAGTTCCTCCTGTGCTATCAAATGGTATGGCGTGTCAGCAGCCACTGTATTACAATGTTTGGGATTACTTTTAGTGACAAACCCGTAGCTATTTCGGATCCTATTTGTGTGGTTTGTTATCGGTGGTGGAATTTCACATGGAAGTTGGTGAAGAGGATTACCGTCAAGATCATTGATTTCTGAATTCCATCTGGGATTTGTGAATCACAAATCAAGGATTTTCTTCTTCAAAAGTCAGCTGAAAAGTCTTGAAAGAGCAGCCCTTTCTCACCCATTACACTTGAACAAGTTTAGTTTTAATTTTTTTTTTTTTTGGGGCATCACTGCTCTCCGGTGGTGGGAGTAGGAGGCCCAGCCCCACTGCTGGAATTGAACCTCCGTCCCGGTGGGCCGCAGTCCCGCGCACAACCACTACGCCACCGGGGCTCAGCCCTAGTTTTAATCTTAAAGAAATTGAAGAAGAAAAAAAAGAAATTGATTTTTTTTGGGGGGGGGATCACTGCCCTCTGGTGGGAGTAGGCGGCCTAGCCTTGCTCCTGGAGAGCTGCTGCTGGATTTGAACTGCCAAGCCAGTGGGTCACAGTCCCGCACACAACCACTACGCCACCGGAGCTCAGCCCCAGAAATTGAATTCTTAAGCGATACCTTAATTGGTGATATAAAGACTTGGGTCTCTTGAAGTAGCTCTAAAGAGGTTTCCTCTTTTGGCTGTGTGACAATCAAGGGCATGTTCAGTGGAGGAGTGAGTAGTAAGTGCAAAGACTCTCCATGAGCTCACATTCAGGTTGAAGGAACATGACCTAAACACGGGAAAATTAAATGTCCCTCTGGGCTGCCAGAAGTTGAGCGAGGACAGTGTCGTAATGAACTGTTAGGGCAAGGACGTGCATAGTAGTATGTGCCCCTTGCTTGTGCCCTGGAGGTACAAAGCGTAGACTTTGGAGAAGTCACAAGATGCTTCACGCTTATTTGGTGGTACAAGCTACTTGACAGCGTGCCAGCCTACGCTAGGAAAAGCCTGGAAGGGCAGCACTAATTCAGGTGCTGGTCTAGCAGCTGTAAGTGAAGGACTGAGCAAAAAATGCCTGAGATTTGTCCTACTCAGCCTGGTGGCTTGTCTTCAGTTTTTGTTTGTAGTACTGGGTCCGTTCTAGCAATCTCATTTGGCCCACATGTCTCCTTTCAAAGAGGTGCACAAATGGGTCATTGAATAAACCTGGTTCTTTCACTCACTTGTGACTTGTGCTAAAGTCATGCCATAACGTGATGAGGGCATTGAGCGATGTGGCTTTCTATCCTCCGTCATTCCTGTCTCTGCCTTGTCCCAGCAACTTTAAACATGTGGTAAAAGCACTCAGACAGCTTAAATAAACACACACTTATGTATGTATATATTGATGTGTATCTACCCCATTAAAAGTGGTACTAACTTGATGGTATGCTTACTTCAAAAGTTTATGACATACCCAGGTAGCAGTGTGTTCTCACGCAATGGTTTTTTAAAGTCATTTAAAATTACCAATTTACTAAGAGAGCAGTAGGTCAGCAGCTTTGATAATGTTTTTTAGTCCAGGGTATCAGCAGGCTATGCACTTTGAATATAAACAGGGAGTTTGCTTCCTAAATCTACTCAGGGGATCCTTATTTAGTCTCCAATACTTTTTAAAATGATGTAATGCAAACGCATTCAATTTTAAATACTGTCTCCTCTGCAGGATCACAGTGCAATGTGTGACCTCTGCTGGAATCTGTGTAGCATTACAAGTACTCATTTGTAGAAGGAGAAAAGCCACTCAATTGTACATCTTAAAACCTAAATATATGATTACCAAGACAAGAAAAATAGATTTTCTATT
>PVJH01024153.1:0-33457 GCA_004026705.1 Nesogale talazaci | reverse complement strand
GGCAGGACAGAATATTAGGGACCTTCATCGAGTCTTCCAGGCCTGGTCAGTCTCTTCTGACTGGGCCAGACCCCATGGGGTGCCCAGCTGTGTGAGGGACAGGCCCATCGTCCCCCAGCAGGTAACACGTTCTGTTTTGTCATCAGCAGCTAGTGCAATTACACGCTTCACGGTCGGCTGGCCTGGATGGAGGGTATTTCTAGTTGGCCTGAGGAGTTTGAGTGTTGCTGGGCACTGGGGCACTAGGGCAACCAGCTGTGAGGGGGTACCATGGTCCCGCCTGCCCACCCTCCCCAGAGAGGTTAGTTAGGAACCCCTGAGCCAGTTTCCAGCCCAGGAATGCCAGCCTTTATGCAGCTTATGGATGAAGGGGCCCTGGAAATTTCTGAAGCTGGTTTTGGGGTGGCAGCAGAGTAGGGGTGTAGTCTGGCCCCAACTCAACCTGCAAGTTGACACCTGGCCGGGTCTCCATCCAGGTGTTGTCTGAACCGGTCAGTGACATTGACTTGCTCCTCAGTGAAGTAGGGAAGGCCTGGTGGAGTTGCTGGGGATGGTTAGGTCTGAGGAGACTCGGAGAGGCTCTCTGTAGGGAGAGGAGCGAAGTTATCCCCCTCCCACTCCTCACCCCTGCCGAGGTTGGTCTCCCTGCCATGCCTGCGTGCCCTGTCCCACTGGGTGATGGATGGAGGGGGCTCACTGGAGCCTGCAGAGGCGGGGTGTCCCAGGAAGCCATGTCCAGGGGAGTCGGAGAAAGTCGTTGCCTTTCTAAGGCCCAGCTCCCCTTTTGCCCCGCGGTGAGGTTTGGGCTGTATGTGACTCTTGGCAAGAAGCCTGGCCACTTTTACAAGGAGATGCAGGCACTGAGCGGCAATACCAGGCTGGTGTGAGACAGGCTCTGAGACGTGCTGCAGGAGGGCTCTGGTGCCTAGGGCTCTCGCTGACCCAGCCCAGATCCAGGAGCCAGCATCCAGCTGCAGGGCTCGGGTGCTGAGCTGGGCACAGTGGCCCGGCCTGCGTGTGGAGGTGGGCCACCAGCCCCTCTGCCCCGATGGCAGCCAGCTTCCTGGAAACGACAAGGCCCGGCAAGGGAGTTGCTGGTACTGAGTGTGAGAGATTGAGATGACCTTCACGGACCGGGGCCTTCTCCGGCCGATGCTGTCCACCTGTGAAATGGGCAAGACTCCCTGATTTCTGACGAAGTCACTAGAAGCAGAGGCGCCTGGGCTGTGTCCTTGGCCTGTGGGAGAGCAGGCAGGGACCTCACAAGGACTGACTGCCGATTGTCTTCCCCCTCCAGGCCCATCCCCTCCCGACCAGCCCTGTGGTGTTAAGGGCATTGAGGGCAGGTGTCCACACTCTGGGTGGCAGGGTCTGATGGTGGGATGATGGCATAGCCTGCAGGCCAGCGTTTTTCCCATCTTGAAGGGGTCTAGCACGGTCCCATGCCATGGGAGCCCCTGCAGGGGGCCTGGGCTAGACAGTGGGCAGGGTAAGTGAGTCTGTCTAGAAGTCCAGAAACTTGGTTTCCCAGCCAGCTTCTACATGACCTTGGGCCAGCCCTGTCTCTTTACCTGGCAGCCGGTCCCTGGGACCCCTTCCAGCTCTGGCATCCTTCTGACTTGGGTAACCCTGGCCAGCCCCTCAGCTCTGGGCCTCCGTTTTCCCATCCGACCAGGTGGAGGTTGGATGTGATCTCGTGGGTGCTGGCAGTTCTAGGAAACCAGTGAGTCTGGTTCAGGAAGTCCTTCTGTCCCTGCAAACAAAGCAGCTCCCACCTCCGGCTAGCCCAGAGAGGGGAGTGCAGAGAGGGGTGCCCGGGGTCTCCGTGGGCCCTGTCAGGGTGGCGAAAGCCCATTTTCCGCCCACCTTTGCTGTGCAGAACCGAGGTCAGGCCTCGCGTCCACTGTTGGGGGATCCCTGGTGTCCTCATGGGGGAGATAACGTGAATTTGGCCCTAGCCACAGGGCTGCTGCTGTGACCTGGACACAAAGGGAGCATTGCACAGAGCTGGCTCTGGACAGGGCCGTACACCCAGGACGCGCTCTGTGAGTGGCCGCTGCTCCTCCCGTCAGTACTTCAACACCTTGCCTTTTCGCCGGCCTCCGAGACCAAACCCTAAACCTGCTGCCATCCGGTCACCCTGACTCAGAGGGGTCCTCTCCGGGGCTCCCGAGACAGCTCCTCTCCCCGCCGCAGAGTGGCGGCCGGGTTCGGACCAGCGATCTCGGGGTGAGCGGCAGGCCACCTAAGCCACAGTGCCATGCCGCCAGCAGCTGGAGGGCTACCGAGCTGTCCACCCTCGCTGCCACCAGAGTCCTTCCTGTGGGGCTCAGGGGCCTGCTGACTTTGTTCTTCCTGTCTCCAAAGCTGGCCCCAGCTGCCTCTGGGCCTGGGCCGGGGGCTCGAGGGCATGCTGTCTCGGCCACGTCAGCCTAGGAGCCTGTTTGGGGTTCTTGCCTGTTCTCTCAGCCCCGGCACGGAGAGGGGCGTCGTCGGAGCCCTCATTCTGTCCTCGGTAGCAGCTGTTCCCTGGCAAGGGACCCCCTTCTTTAAGAATAGACAGTGCTGTATGCTGCTCTTGTTTTTACCCCAAATCTGAGCAAGACACTTTGTCAGAGACTGGCGTGGGAGGGTGGGGATGGCACACAAGTGCTAGAGCAGCGGTTCTCAACTTGTGGGTCGTGACCCCGCTGGGGGTCGAACGACCCTTCCCCAGGGGTCGCCCAAGACCATCAGAAAACACATATGGTATTTCCGAGGGTCTTAGGAGCCGAGACTCCACTCCTCCATCCGCCAAGACCCCAGCGTGAAGACGGTTACCCATGCTTCAAGATAAAACTCCACTTATCTGTCATTAGAAATAAATATTTCACAATATATGCCAATAATTAGGTACTGTTTTTGTGATTCATCACTATGCTTTAATTATGTTCCACTTGTCACACTGAAAATACATCCTGCATATCAGATATTTACATGACGATTCGTAACAGCAGAATGCCAGTTATGAAGTAGCAATGAAAATAATTTTACGGTTGGGGTCCCCACCACATGAGGAAATCTATGGAAGGGTGGTGGCATGAGGAAGGTCAAGGACCACTATTGAGGGTTCTGTCCTGATTCGATGAGTGACCTTAGACCTTAGACCACCCCCTTCCCTGGGCTACTCTTCTCTCTCTGGCCATGATGTTCACCTTGTCCTTGGGCTTCCGGATGGGGAGAGCTGTGAGGCTGACTCTAGGCCAGTCGCTGCCCACTCCTGCCCCCACACTTGATGAGTTGGGCCCTGCTTGAATCCAGCTTTGTTCTCAGCTCACCTGATGCTCAGGTGGGTGCCCGCTCCAAGGGAGCGCCTCTTGGTGCTCGGCTCCCCACTGGCAGCAATCCTCTGGGTTTGTCTGCCCATATTTCTGACCTGGAACTCCTGGCTGAGGCCCTGAGCTCATAAAGCAGGTATTCATCCTATCTCCTGACCTGGGACAGAAAAGCTCCCTTTGTCCTGTGACATCTTGTAGCTTTTTATTTTTTATCTTTTTGTCCTTGCAAGGCATACCCTGCTATTTCCTCCTGGTGTGGGTAGAGGAGCTGGGGTCATGATTGTCCACTGCACATAGGTGGCTATCAGCCCCAGGGAGGGGTTTCCGGGGAACGCAAGACTGGAACTTGCCCCTCGAATGCCCCAACCCAAGAGAGGACCAGCCTAAAGGTTACCTTGAGACTCTCTGACGAGTCCCAGATGGGGCTCTCTAAGGAAAGAGGTGACCTTTTTGCTTTGGGAAGCCGCTGACTGCCGCCGGACAGCGGGAAACAGGGTCAGCTGGGCACTGAAAGGAAGTCTTTGCGTAGGGCTTGGGGTTTCCAGAAGCACCAGGGCACTTTGGGGGTCGGGTACTTGGATGCCTGAAGTTCAGCTGAGTACCCACTACGTGCAGGTCGCAGTGAGACACGCCCCTCACCCTCCCCATCCCATCTGCCTCTGGCACACAGGAAAGATGTGGACAGAAGGCCCTCTGGGCTCTGGCCCTGACACAACCTCCTGGTACCCATGTGACCACGGATGGCCCCTGACGCTCACTTCTCGCATCAATCAGGCGCAGATGCTGTGTCCACCTAAGACTGCTGTGAGCATGAATGTGGGGATGCCCCAGACTGTGTCCCACACATTCAGGCAGCTTCCTGGGCGCGTGCAGGTTGGGAGGTCTTCTCCGCCATGACAGCTGCTGCTCTCCCTCCGCCCGCCGCCTCCTCCTTGCCCTGCTGTCTGATTGTCCACGGCCTTGGCATTGGGCCTGCCCTGCCCTGTGACATCTCTTCTGTTGGGTGTGTGTGGGTTCCAGCGATCATTACCACTTACTGAGTATCCAGGGAGTCGTGTCTGACACTTTATAAAAATAATCTCATTTCATTCCTACGAAAATCCCCTAAGAGAAAGCCTATCTCTGTTTGTGGATGAGGAAACAGCTTAGAGGGGTTGAATTGCTGTTTGTTTTCTGCTCCCCTTTCAGTGGAACCTTCTGGTGGATGCAGTGGCAGCTCCTCCCCCAGTGGTCCCCTCAGCCAGCCGGCCCCGAGCACCTTGGTGGCACAACGGTTCCCCGAAAGATGTTGGAACCCAGGAAGAGAAGGCCTGGCGATGTGCTCCCGGGAAGGGTGCAGCCTGGGGGCCCAGAAGGCAGGTCTCTGTCGCTACAGGTCCGAGCTGACTTGAGGCAGTAACAACTCTCCGCCCTGAGCAGGTGCCGTTAGCTGCCTGGCTCACTCTCCCTGCTCCCTGGACTCTCAGGACTCCCCTTAGGGACAGGGCAGAGGCTGTTGGCGGGAATCTTCTCTCTCTGCCTAGAGAAACTGTGCCTGCCTCTGGACCTGTCCTCTGTCCCTTGTGTGCCTGTGGATGTGCCCACAGGCAGGCGGGGCCTGACCCGTTGTTGTCTCTCTGCTGAGGCCCTCGTGGGTGCTCTGGCCCAAACTTGCCCCGCGTGGGCAGAGGGAGGGCCCCTAGGGAGTAGTTTCCTGTAGCCGGCGGGGTCTGCCAGCCTTGTGACTCTCTGTGCCTCCAAGCAAGAAGGGGGCTGGCTTGCTTTGGGGTGAGGATCCTGAGAGGAGGCAGCCCCTCTCTGCTGGGGCGGCTGGGCTGGGCCAGCCATCTGTAGGGCGCTGGGTGGGTGGAGCTTAGTAATTCTCAGGAGCACTTTCATTTGTTGTTTCCCGAGGACTTGGATTTAATTTTGACGTCTCCTGGGGCTTAGGATAAAACAGTGCTTTCCCAAAGTGGGCAGTACCAGCCCTACCCTTGGAAACAACACTGGGGGCTGCCAGAGCAGAGCTTTACCTTTTATCCCAGATCGCGGCTACAGTACAAAAGGTTTGGATGGCCTAGGGCAGGGGTCCTCCAACTATAGCCCTTGGGCCATAGGAGGCCCGCCGGCCGAGGACATTTATCCTGGCCACCGAGTGTTTTTGCACTGGGCCTGCAGTGACTTTGTTCATCTTTTTTTTTTTTTTTTTAAACTATTTTCCGGCCCTCCAATGGTCTGAGGGGCAGTGAACTGACCCCCTGTTTAAAAAGTTTGAGGGCCTCTGTCCTAGGAGATGCAGAGTACATTCCTTTCTGGGAAGGGGGCAAATCAGTTTGAAACTATGGGATTGAAAAGGGTGATTGATGATGTGTCCATTTCATATCTAAGGAAAAAGAGTCTCAGGGTGTGTTAAATGGCAAAGGACCGAGCCTCCACCTCCCCCCAAGCTCTGACTGTAAAGGCCTGTCCTCTTACCTGTCTGCTTTGTTGGGAGGGTTAAAGGGAAAGAACAAGCCACCCGAGGGGCTTTGCGGGGAGACAGTGACCAGACACAGCCACGGCTGTCATGTGGATGGAGGGCAGGAGGGGAGACAGTCCCTTCTCCAGGAAGGGCTGGAGGAGCAGGAGTAGGTAGGGTGGGGTGGGGAGACCCACACAGCCCCGCCCTGGTGGGGCTCCGTTCCAGGTACTCATCTGGGGCATGAACACACCTGTATCTGTGTCAAGGCAGGATATGAGGGCCAGACGCAGGCGGGGGCTATCATTCTCCGTCTGGGAAGTTGCCCTCGCCCTCAAGGTATTGTGGGTCCTGAGGGAGGAGCATGAAGGGGCCTGGAAGTGAATTAGAACAGAAAGCAGGCCGGGTTGGGATGGTCTGGGCTGTGGTATCACAGGGCTAAACGGTGCTTGACTCCTAACCAAAAAAGGTCACCGGTTTGAACCCCCCCAGCTGTCCTGCGGGAGAGAGATGGGACCGCCTGCTTCTGTAAAGATTTGGAAACCCCTTGAGCCCATGCCACGCCCTCCCGGAGGGTCAGTTAATGGCACTGGCTCTTGTGGTTTCTGTGTGACCTCAGACAAGGCCCGGCCTCTCTGGGCCCCTGTTTCTTAATTTGTTAGTTAAGATTGGGTTAAGCCCCTCCTTCAGAGAGAGAGGCTGTGTGTGTCAGCTTCATACTTCAAGTCTGGCTGCTTTGGGTGGGTCGTTCCTTGGGCGAAGAAGTCGTCTCTCTGTGAAATCAATCGCCTTTCCTGGGAAGGGCTGCCTTTGGGCTCCGACAGGAGGACTGGGGAGCAGGAGCTGAGGGGCCTGGGCTCCCTCGGGGTGTGCCAGTCTGTGCGCAGCTGGCCGCCGGGACTGCTGCCCCCCTCCTTTCCCCCCTCGCACCTGCCCCCTCTCCTTCGCAGGCAAGGCGAGGCAGGCGCTCACTCAGCAAACCGGGCCTGGGTGAGTCCTGAGTCATACTTCGCCTCTGCAGCTCCCACTCCCCCCGCGGATGTCTGAGTCAGACAAGTCTGCACAAGGTTGTCTGCACGCTTCGCTCTGGGCCAGACCATCTCTTTAGATGCCGATAAACATCAACTGATACTTTAAGACAGCCCGTGATTATATGTGGGTATTTTTAATCGTAGGGGCTAATCTAATTTTAACTGAACCAAATTTGGGGTCAAGCCTGGGATCGTGCTGACTTCCTTTGCCCTTCTCCCCCTTAAAACTCGCTCAACATGCCATATGGGGGTCCTTGGGGCCGGTTCTGAGCCCTGAGTCCTGATGCTGAGTTGCCAATGAGAATGTGGAGTTCCCCCAGTCACCCTGGCATGCTGCTCCTGCTTCCTTACGAAGGATGCCCGCAAGTAGCCAGGCCTGAGGTTCGGCTCCATTCAGTCCTGGGAGGCACTTAGTGCCAAGCCCGGGCTGGTCCATGTATGGTGGCAGTGGACATCCCGGCTGGCGGAAGGCAGAGCCGAGCCCCCAAGCTTACCCCAGATAATAACCAGCTAAACTAATACAGCACTCGCTCACCAACACCCAGGCCCGTCTGCACAGCGGCTCGAGCCGGTCCACTGAGAGCAGCCAGCGGGGCCGTGGGCCTTCGGGCAGCAAGGCGGCCTGGAGTCCAGCCCTGCTCTTTGGAGCTTCCAGTCCTGGTGAGGGTAAAGTTCAGGGGGGCGTGGGGAGTCCCCCAGGAACTGCCGTGGCTCCGGAAGGCACCTCCGAATGGCACTTGAGCTGACGCATGGAGGCTGAAGCAGAATTAGGCAGGCAGGGGGAAGCAAGCCATTCTTGGCACACATTCCGCCGGCCCTTGGTTTCTTCCCAGTCTCTCCAGGCAGCGTCGCTTGGTCCATGCTACTCTCAGCATCCTGTGTGGATCCGCGTGGCTCCCCACAGCATTCCCCACAGTGGGGTTTGGACAAGCACACCGCCAGGCCTTTCTTCAGCAGCACCTGTGGTCGCAGGTTTCTTCCCAGTCTCTCCAGGCAGTGTCGCCTGGTCCATGCTACTCTCAGCATCCTGTGTGGATCCGCGTGGCTCCCCACAGCATTCCCCACAGTGGGGTTTGGACAAGCACACCGCCAGGCCTTTCTTCAGCAGCACCTGTGGTCGCAGGGGAAGCTCTCAGCCTGCAGCTGAGCACCTTGGCCGTTTGTGCTGCCCAGGGACGCTGGCAATCAGAGCCCTGTAAATATTTGAGGCACGAATGAAGGAGGGAGCCCATGACTGCTTTCCAGATGAGCCAGGGTCCCCACGAAGCCAGGGCAGACAAGGAACCAGTCCGACGACTCTGCACGGAGGCAGGGCATGGGCAAGAAAGCGTGCTGGCACCAGACGGAAGGCCGGGCCAGGGAGTTTTCCTGAGCCCCGGGAAGGGACGCTTTAGGGACGCGCTGGAGCCCGCCCTGGGTGAAGTGGTGCTGCAGTGGCCACCTTGCTTGTCCCCGTCCTCCCAAGGGTCCCCTCCGATGGCGGGGTCAGCAGGGGCCCCCGCTCCCAAGGGTGGGGGCTGCCTGGGAAAGGGTGGGTTGGTCGGGCCGGCCCTCGGTTTTGTGTAAGTAAAAGCACCATCCCAAAGCTTCCGGAGGGAACTGCTGAGAGCCCGAATTGAATTACGCTCTTCCCGGGAAGATTCCTCTGGCCATAAACTGCACTCTGACCGTGAATTAACGAGACCGGTGGCCGTCAACGGCGCAAGGGGGAAGGCTCGGTAATTCATAGTTGCACCTGCACAGGTTGATGACGGCCGCTCTCTGTTTCTGTGTGTGTTGGGGGTGGGCAGGGCCCAGAGTCTGCTGTCGGTGGCGGACTTATCTTCATAAAGAACTGGGTAAGTTACGTTCGCGATAGAAGAAAGGAAGGAAGAAGGTCTAGCACCCCGAAATGGAGTTCAGCGCCACAGAGGAATATCCAGGCGGGCTTCTCAGAGCTTCCTGGCACGCATGCTCCCCAGGGGGGGGGCCTCCGGCGAGGCTTCTGGTGGCTCTCTCCAGACATCTCCCTGCGTCGGCTAGCGTGCCTGTGCGTGGGAAGGCACGGCGGGTTTTAGCAAAGCCCCGGGGCCCAGGAAACTTGGCGGCTCCGCCGAGATGCTGGGGGCCTGAGCCCCAGCTCTGCCTGGTCGTCGTCGTCGTTGCAGACTGACTTCCGTGAATAGGCGAGGCGACCTCGGTCTCCCCACCTGTGGGAGTTGGGGAGTGCCCTCTGGAACGCTGCCTCAGAAGGCCCTGCTCTGGCGAGCTCTGGGCCAGCGGAGGCCCTTGGAGAGGACTAGCACAGCCCTGTCACCGTGATCGCGGCCTTCTCCCATAACAGGCTGTGAGGTTGCCCAGAGGGCCCACAGAGCGCCAGCTCCCGTGCTGGGGAACTGAGACCACGTGCCAGGGAGCAGTACAAGGGGCAATTGTCAGAGGCCTCTGAGAAGGGGAGAGCGTAGGGAAGTTTTCCAGAGAGGGGGGCCCAGGTAGAAGACCATCACCAGGGAGGACTGCTGTCGGAAGGCTGGTTTGGTTGGGAGGACAGACTGTCTGCTGGGGAATCTCAGTGTCGGCAGCGTTAGGGTAGAAACGTTTCCCGTGTCCACGCCACGTCAGTCTGCGAGGTAGGAACTTTTGCCCTCTGGGCTATAGGGACTTGACGGAGACACCCCCCTAAAGGACGACCCGGATGGGCGTGACTCCTTGCTTTGAAATGAGCTCAGTCCTGATGGGTAAGTCGAATCCGGAGGGAAAGCAAAGGAAATGACTGTGGAGTCAGGGGAAAGCTGCCTTGGCAGATGGGGCAGCCCTTGCCCCAGGCAGTCCGGACTGGGCTGGGCTCCTGGTTCCGTGGTGAGCCCAGCTCACACCCGAGAAGGTGACTTGGGCCTCGGGCTATCTGTCCCAGAGAGGTGGGAACCCAACGCCCTCTGAGGTGCTCTTAAGGGAGCAGCTCCTGTTAAGGCAGTGGGCACATGGGACCCTCTGCACTGAACAAACTTCGAAGGCCCAGCCCTAGGAAGTGCCGGATGGGCCTCTGCTGTTTCCTGGAGACAAGCTGTAGGTTTGAGGTGGAAAGACCCTCACCATAGTCTGTGGCGCTGGGCCCAGAGGCAGAGAGCACCCAGTTAGTTCCCTCCTTATACAGTTGGGTCTTTGAGATGCGAGGGGGACTTTCCCAAGGTTAAACCCACCAGGCCCACTGCCAGAGCGACCAAACTCCCTGCTGCCCCACTGCAACGTGGGGGGCAGGGTAAAGCGGTCTCTGAGACTCTCTCTACGGGACTAGAAAGCCCCGTCTTTCCCCAGGCCGCCAGGAATTACGGTGGAGGCAGGGCTCTTCCTTTCCTTGCTGACTCGCTTGGGTCTCTAAGCAATGAGTACCTGGGCCAGGATGACAGGCCGGGCTCCCGTCTGGAGGCCTGTGTCTCAGCACCGGCAGGTCCCAGGGGCAGGCCGTGTGCTGCTCTCAGGGAGCTGTGCCTGGCAGAGACGTCCTTGGGCCTTGGTTACACTTGCCCTCCCAGGGGAACCAAGTGCAGGGGATCTCTGATCCTGCCTTGAGGTTCCTGCCTACACCCATGGGCTTCTTCTGGGCCTTTCGCAGTCCCTTCCTGTGGTACCTGGGTGCTGTGCTTTTTATAGCATAAAGCCAGGGAACAAGATCCTATCTCCCCTTCCTGGGCAAGGGCCCACGGAATCCGAGTGCTGTACAGCCAGCGGCAGGAGGTGGGGCCAGCTCACCTACAAACCAAGACTCACGTTACAGCGGGATGGAGGAAGGGCCGGTGGCTCCACCCTCCCTTGAGGAGCCCTATTGGGCTTACCTGCCTGTCACACGCTACAGAGATTCTTGGGAATGGCTTCTGTTCAGGAGCTCAGGGACTGGGCTGGGAAACGAGGTACAGATGCAGAAAAGCCAGGTCGTAGAAAGAGAAGGCTATTTCAGGTGCTGGTGGACTTTCACGGGAGCGTGTAGCAGGTGTTGTGGAGGTGGCCATTGAAGTAGGCCTTGAGAAATTGGCCTGGTTTATTGTAACCTTGTATTGTGGTTTCGGCGGAAGGTCTCCAGCGTGGACCGTCAGTGTTCCATTCAGCAGCTCGCACACGGTTTGTGTCAGCTCATCCACTGCAGTCTGTGTGTCACCTGTTCTGCTCCCTGCCAGTGTTTCCAGCCTCCCTTCCTCCATCTCCCTGAACCCCTCTGACCGGGGGTCAGTGCTTCCCCTGGATCTTCAGTGGTCGGCTAGTCTAGTACAGCCTGAGTGCAGGCCCATACCCGAAGGGTGACCAGGGCTCGTAGTCTCAGGGGTCCTACCCCCCTGCACTTGACCAGTCGGCTGGGTCTCTGATGATTTTGAGTTATGTTCCACGTGATTCTCCCACTTGTCCCTTGGGCCTTCTGAGGGGGTCATTTTCACCACAGTTGGTGGTGGGAGCTGGGCACCAACTAGTTCTTCTGGTCTCAGGATTGTAGAGACTGCTGTTTTCCTGAGCCATGAGTCCATTGGAGTCATCGCTCCCATTTTGCATTTTGATTTCTGTCACTGTTTTTCCTCTGGGTGGGGAGAGACCAGTATTTACACCTTAGAGGGCCCCACAGCTTTGAAGACCCCAGACTCACTGAAATAGGGTGTAGAATGTTATCTCCGTGACAAAAGATAGGGAGGATGTCGATGGCGCAGGGCTCACTGGGCACAGTCAGTAGCTCTGGGTTTGGGACAGGGCTTCCAGATCTCAAGGGAGGTGTCCTGTTGGTGGGCACCTGCTGACAGGGCCACCCACGGCAGCTCCCTTTGTAAGCAGAGGCTTTGCAGCCCGAGTGTTGGCCTCTTGGAACCCTGTGGCATGGAGCAGGCCCCTTACCATGCCGCGTCTCAATCCGATCACCCACTAAAAGCTGCCCCTTACCTGGCAAGGCGTGGGGAGGATTTGGGGGCGTATGTATGTGAGGTGCTTGGCGCATACTGAACACACATTAAGTGCTGATGCCTGCGGCCCCCCCCCTTCCTCTCCCCTTCCCCCAATCAGGAGGGGCCGTTTGTTTTCTCTAACTTCTGGATCTCCCGGCAACTGTGTAATCACTCCGCAAGACTTACCGACACCTGCCCTGTATCCATCCAGTGTTTTGTGGAGCATGGGGTGAAATGGAGCTGGGTCAATAAGTATCTTTTAAAGGAATGTACATCTAAAGTGGGTGCAGCACTTTGCAACTTGAGTCAGAAAAATCTTTGGGAGAAGATGTTGGTAATCCTCCCACTTTTTTAAAAAAACAAAACAAAATAAGGTAGGTGACTTACCTAGAGTGATGCAGCCTGATTGTGACACCGATGAAGCCAGGACCCAGGTTTTCCCATTCCAGAACCCAGTACCAGGCTCACTGGTCACAACCAGGCTGTGGCTCACCGTGACCCTGTGGGACAGAGTGGAACAGCCACAGAGGGTTTCCATAGCCGCACATCTGGGGGAGGAGACACCCACGCCTTTCCCCACAGAGTGGCTGCAGGGCTCGAACCGCTAACCTTGCTAGCCGCTGCCTTTCACGGCTTCAACACCAGGGTTGAAGTCCCATGCTCGTTCTCCTACATGATGGTCATCGTACCACCTAGCCAGAGCAGCGAGTCAGATTGCCTGAGAGTGGAGGAAGAAGGTGTGCGGAGACCACGCTCACTGGCCGCATAGAGACCGTGGCCCTTCACCACCCTTCAGGCCGACGTTAGACTAACCACAAGGGCAGCGTCTACCCTGGGACACAGCTCCGAGGGCTGGGCAAGGACTCCTCCTTGGAAACAGGAAGCACAGGGAGGAAGTGGACAGTGAGGCTACACTGAAGGGAATTCCCTGGGTGAGTTGAAATGAAATGTGTATAAATTGTCGAGGGTACAACTGGTGATCTGCTCGGTAAACATTTGCCCCGTTCACAATAAAAGTCTTGCTTTTAGAGGCCCGAAACATTCGATGAGCAAAGCACAGTTTTTGCGCAGCAACTTGGCCACAACTATCAGAGCGCTCCATTTTATGGGAGCGGATGCCGTCTTTTCATGCAGGCCCAAGTATGATGCCAGGTGTGTGGCGCCAAAGGGAAGGGTGGAAGGTTCTGTCGCTTCCCCAGGGACAGTGGTGGTCGCCAGGTTTTTGGTTCCAGTTCCCAGCAACCCCGTGTACCACCCAGAACCCAACTGTGCCCAGCCCTGCGCCAGCCACCATCCCAGCCGGTGCTGTTTGAGGGAGCCCACTGTTAGAGCCACGTGCCAATCCATCTCCTTCTTCGTCACCAACTCTCTCTGTCCCCAAGCATGATGTCCTCCAGGGACGGGTCCCTCCTGGTCACATGTCCAAGGGACGTGAGACTGCGTCTTGCCACTCTAAAGGCGCTTTCTGGCTGTATTTTTTCCAAGAGGGGCTTGTTCGTTCTGCTGGTCCTCCATGGTCTCCTCGGTGTTCTCAGCCAACACCTCAACTCAAACTCGAATGCACCAGCCCTCTCTCGATCCTCCTTGTTCATGGTGCAGCTTTCACAAGCACGTGAGAGGATGGGAACACCACGGCGGGGGCCAGACTCAGGAGCCTGACTGGCACCGCGGTTCCGTGCACCGATTAAGGGGCGGACTGCAAGCCTTACGAGTGTAGCGGTGTGAATTCACTGCCCCATCCGAGAGACGACAGCCTCAGAAGCCCCCGGGGCAGTTCTAGGACAGCTGTCCAGTCAGAATCGGCTCCGTGGCAGTGGTTTGGGACAGGCACTTCCCAGTCCCCCAAGGAACCTCTTTGCCCTCTTTCACTGGGAAGTGTCACCCAGAAAGCCCTGGCACGCTCCTGAGAGCCCATCATGGAGTCACCGGGTATGTGCCTGTGACGCTGGGCAAAGAGTTGGTGTGTCAGGAATGGAGGAGGGTGCAGGGCAGGGTGTCCCCAGCACTGGAGGTGAGGCAGAGTGACACTGGGAGCTAAAGGCCCAAGTTGGGACTGTCCTTAGGACAGCCGAGGTTGATTTGTGTCCAAAAGATGAAGCCGAAAAAGGGCCCCGCCTCATTCTCTGATGCAGCCTGCGGAGGGGAAGGTAGACACGTAGGTAGGCCCCTGGGATGTTACATGTGGTGCCCCTGAAGGCCCAGAGAGCTGTGTGAGCACAGGAGGGTGGAGGGGCTGAGGGAGGCTTCCCAGAGACGGTGCTGTGGGAACTCAGTCCCCTCCATCCATCCTCACATGGAGGGGAGACAGAGACGGGAAGAGCCATCAGCCGGGGCCCCACCTGCTGAGCCAGGTCCCCTCTGGGGTGGTGAGTGCTGAGAAGACCCGAACGCAGACCCTTTGTGCGCCGGCCGGTGCTCAGGCTTCATGGCCTGTCTGAGCCACGCGGCCACCCTGTAGGCACCGGCCCATGTCCAGTGGCTCTTCCTTCGGGAAGGGGCAGAGAGTGGCTCTTGCCGGGTGTTTGGGTGCCACTGCCTCAAAGCACAGAAAGCCCTGGAAGCAGGAGAAATGTGGTCCTAGCCAGCAGGGACAGAGGTCTCTGCAGGGGACGTCACGAGACCCTCAGAAGAGGGGGGAAAGGTCCTCGCAGGAGCTGAGGCTCTGAGCTGCAGCGGCAAGCAGTGGAGTCAGTGAGGAATCCGATTGGGAATGTGGCCTACGAGGAGGCTCGTTACTCAGAAAGTCTGCTTTTCACACCCATCAATCGCTTGCCGAGAGCAAGGGGAGGCGGTCTGCCCCGTAAAGCTGTCCCTGCCTCTGGGACACACTGGGGCGTGCCCCGCTGTCCTGGGAGGTCACTGTGTCAGGCCAATGATACTCTTCAGTATATGAGAAAGAGCTTTATGAGGGGTACCCCAAAAACCCGAACATTTTCTTTTCAAAGCTATGTATTTAATTTTTTTTCCTTTTTGCAAAACAACCTATCACCTTCAAAGTACTCTCCATGACACTTAATACAGTTGACAAATCTGCAATTCCATTCTCGGTAACATTTTTCTAATTCATCTGTTTGGATGGCTGACGCCACCTCCCACTTTATTTTCTTCACCTTTTTTGCATCATCAAATTGCCCTCTTTTCATTCCCCTTGCATTCATGGGAATTTTTAAAAAATCATTCGAAGCGAGGTTAGGTGAGTCAGGTGCATGGGGCTAGAGAGACATGCTGTTTTGTTGTTTTTTCCCCCAAACTGGAGATGGCTGTGTGAGCAGGTGCATTGTGCTGATGACAATGTGGTGGTGACCATTCCCCTGTCTGTCACAAATCAGGCCTTTTTTGTTGCACACTGTTAGGCAATCTTTTTAGGACCTGGTGGACTGAACTCCAAATGCACTATCCCCCTTACATTAAAAAGCAAATGGGCACCATCTTGATCTTTGATTTCACTTGACAGATTTTTGAGGGGGCGGTGACAATGGCATCTTCCACCGGCTTGATTGAAGTTTGCTTTTGGGGTTTTGAGAATAGTACCATGTCTCGTCACCAGTAGTGACCTTGGAAAAAAGTCTGGGTGGCTTCAGCGCTATTCTTTCAAAGAGCGGCGTGTTTCCACTCGACTCTTTCCTGGTCCATCAGAACCTGAGGCACGAATTTCGCAGTGACCCTTCTCATTCCCAAATTTCCCATTAAAATTTGCTGAACCCAGCTCCAAGAGAGTGCAGGTAACTGCCCTGTCGCTTCAATGGTCTGCCGTGGGTGTTCAAGCACAAGTGCACGATTTTGTCAACATGTTCATTTTCATCTGTTCAGAAAGTTGACAGACGTCCAGAATGAGGCTTGTCATCAATCGACAGTTCAGCTTTTATGAAAAGAGAAAACCATGCGTACACTTGAACTTTTTCCATAGTGCTTTCCTTGTAAGTTGTGTTCAACCTCACTACAGTTTCTGTAGCATTTTTGCCAAGAAGTAAACACAATTTCACTGTCTCATCCTGTTCTCTTAAGTCGGCCATCACAAAAAACAAGGTTCCAGTGAAACTGCTTTTACAAAACAATTCACAGTGACCAGAGAGAACCTTCCCAGGTGATGCCACTGGATACACCAATTCAGAGCGAGATGTTCACCTAGGGGGGAAAATGTCTATTATGAAAGTTCTACCAATTCGAGCTTTTTCCATTTTTTTTTGGGGGGGGGAAGGAGTATGCCCTTGTTTTTTTTGTTTGTTTGTTTGTTTTTGGTTTTGGGGGCATCACTGCTCTCCGGTGGTGGGAGTAGGAGGCCCAGCCCCACTGCTGGAATTGAACCTCCGTCCCAGTGGGCCGCAGTATTATGCCCTTGTATATCAAGAAGTAAATCTATGTTATTGAAGGCTTCCCATCCCAGTCCAACTCAAGGCCATAAGTCCCTCTTCAGACTCACTTATCCACATGCAGTGCGCAGGCCGGGGAAGGCAGAGTTGTGTGGATCCAAAGTTGGTAGAAACATGACAGGGCATTGGTAGCTGTCAGGGGCAGTGTTGTCAGAGTCCCAGCCAGCAGGAAGGTGAAGGGGCAGAGAGGGAGGATATTTCCCAGAGGCCGAACTTATCAGGAGGCCACACCCGCAAGGAGGCGACCTGATCCGACAGGTTGGATTCTACCCTTACACTTTAACACATCTTCAAGTTGACATAAGTTCACCTACCACTCTCACTCAAAATGGACTCTAAGGCAGGGGGAGGTGGGTGAGGGCCGGATTCTGAGCATGTATAATTCCCACTAGAGGGACCTGGACTGAACCAGGGTCGCGCGGGCAGAGGGGAGCATGACTGCCAGTGCTGAATGCTTGACCCATTTCTTCTCTCCATGTCCACTTTCATCCTCTGGGCAGCCACGGGCATCCCTAACCCAGATACTTCCGTAGCCGCCTCCCAAACGGCCTCCCCATGCCACTCCCTGCATGTCCTCAGAGTAGAGCAGCCAGAGGGCTTTAGAGGTATAACCAAGAACATACAGTTCCCCTGCTCAAAACCTTTCCATTGCTTCTGATGAGCCAGGGATCAAACCCAGCAGGTGGGTGCCCTGCATCTCCTAGACCTCAGGTCTGAGCGCTCCGCCTCTGCTCCATGCCACCAGCCCGTGCCTCCCTCCCTCAGGCCCCGGGCCCTTCTCCCCTCCTGCCTCTCTCCATTCAGGCCTCAGATCAAATGTCGTGTCTTCAGTACGCCACTCTGGGCCACCAGTATAACGTGCAGCTACCCGCTCCCCTCACCCTCCACTGTGTCACGCACTACACTAGATGCCAAGGGTCACAGCCAGGAGCTAGCCAGCCGAGGTCCCTGACGTCCCTTGTGCCAGTGTGGGCCGCTGGACGTGAAAACTCACGACCATTGAGCCCTTTGTGACGCACAGGGACACCCCGTGGGCGGGGTAGAATGTCCCTGTGTGTCTTCATGACAGTCTGTCTTTACGGAAGCAGAAAGCCTGTCTTTCTCTCCCGGAGCAGCCGCTGGGGTCAAGCTGTTGCCCTTGCAGGAGGATCCCCCATCCGCCACCAGAGCCGTCGGACGGTGGCCCCAGTCGGGCTGACAGCAGTGGATGTTCTCCAGAAAAGGCACGTGGGGGAGACGGGGCTTCTTTGGCTGCTCGGCGAAGGCCTGTCTAAGGCCCCGGTATTTGAGGTGCGAAGGGCAAGAAGGAGCCTGTTTTTCAGACGAGAGGTCCTTGGAGCCTGGGTTTGAGGAACGTGGGGTGGGGTCGGAGGGGAGGACCATGGTGACAATGGTGACGAGGGCAGAGGCCACGGTTAAACACCAAACTGAGGGCCATCGAGTGATGGCGATGCCCAGCAACCCTGTAGGAAAGGGAGGAGCTGCCCCTGCGGTTTCTGAGCTGACGCTGTATGGGAGCGGAAAAGCCAACCAGACGCAGGGCTTCATCATGTCAGCGCTGACTCAGCACCACGCCCCCCCCCCCCCATGGGTTTCTGAGATGATAACTGTTTGGGAGGGATAGTGTGTTAGTCTGGGTAGACTAAAGAAACAAACCCTTAGAAACTCACATGGATATAAGAGAGAGTTTGGGCTGAGCCCCGGTGCCATCGTAGTTGTGCACGGGACTGCGGCCCACTGGGACGGAGGTTCAATTCCAGCAGTGGGGCTGGGCCTCCTACTCCCACCACCGGAGAGCAGTGATGCCCAAAAAAGAAAAGAGAGAGAGAGTTTTATATAAAGGGTAATTGCACAGTAAGAAAGCAGCCCAACCCAATGCAGTCCAAGCCTGTAAGTTCTCTGTTAGCCCGTATGTCTGACACCCATCTATAAAGTCCTCCTCAGACTCGCCAAACACGCGTACTGATGCCGAGTGCAGGAGGCTCCCAGGCCAGTGGGGAGAACGCCTTTGGCTCCAGCAGCACTGTAAGCATCTCAGGGCTGGCAGGGTCTCCTCGCCGCTTCTCCGGCTTCAGGTGGCGTCAGGGTAGGTCCACGCGGCTTCTCCAGCGCAGGGCACTCACGTAGTTCCACGTATCTTGTCAGCTGCCATGTCTCTCAGGGAGTGAACAGAGAGAGGGGAGTGTCTCTCACCTCTGAGGAAGAAAGTACCAGGTTTCCCAGAATTCTCAGGAGAAGGCCAGGCCCACACAGAGGCCTGATGGGCTATGATCTGATTGACAGGCTAGACTCCACCCAGCACTCTCAGTCCTCAAACTGACAAACAGTTATGTAAGCGTGACAAGTAGAGGGCTCCGTCTTTCTCCCTCAGACCTGCTGGTGGTTTCTTTCCCCTGCCGGCACGCGGGTCACAGTCTGACGTTTCGCCGCGACCCCCCCAGGTGGGAGCAGAAAGCCCCTGTGTGTCTCCCCAGGAGTGACTGGCATTTGGGACTGCCAACCTTGCAGATTGCAGCCCACCCCGGAACTGCAGGGGCGAAGGCAGCCCCTCTTTGGTGGTCATGTGGTGTTACTGACGGGCTTTGGGTTCACCTGCCCAGGGCAAGCGTGTGCACAACAGCTGCCAGCCAGGCGCAGGTCTGCTCCGTCTCTTGGTAGAGTGAGCCGAGCTGAGTGGAGCCCACCAGCCACTCAGCCGGAGTCAAAGCTTCCAGGCCATCACCTCTGTCCAGGGAGGGTCCCGGGCGAGCTGCTTGAGGGACTGGTCAGGGCAGAGGAGGGCATGCATGCAGAAGAGGCTGAGCAGACGGAACTCCTGGCCCCCCTGCCTCCTCCCACCCCCAGTCTCAGAGTCACAGCCCTGTCGTGTGGGAAGGGGACACCGAAGCTGGCTCCCGCCATGCCTGCTCTGCCTGAACCCTGAGTCATGGCCTGGGGGAGTTGTTCCGCCCTAGCCTCAGAGAAGGGGTGCTAGAATCCAAAGGTGTCCTGGAAAAGGCATGGGGCTTTGTGGACCAAAAGACCTGGACTTGGTCCTGGCTCCACCTTCTGCAGCTGAGTGGTCCGTTGGGCACCGAGTTGTGGGAAACCCAATGGGAATGCTGCCGGAGCACCCAACATTGGGGCCCCCTCCGGGACTGACGAGGACAGAGCCTAGCCCAACACCCCCCTCTTCCAGAAGAGGAAGCAGAAAGCCAGAGCGGAAATGACTTGCCCAAGAGCCACCCAGGGTGGTGGCAGAACTGGAGTGCAGTTCAGGCCTTTGTGTCTTCACCAGGGCTCTGTAGTGGTGAAAAGTGGCCCCTCTCCCCCTCCCGCTTTGTTCCCTCTGGGAGCTCTTTCTGCAGCGAAGAAGTGACTTCCACTCGTGGGCAGCCCGGGCGCCCACTACGTGTCAGGCTCAGCCGCGCAGGTCTGTGTGGGAGGTAGACGCGTAAACAGCTAAACTCCAAGGCTGGCTGAAGCGGCGCCGAGGTGGGGGGGCGCGTGGGCCCCGGCGACAGACGGCTCAGTTCTGGTGCTGCCACTTGGAAGGCCCATCCAGGAGGCCTCTCATGGAGTGCGGAGGAGTGTCCCGACTCCCTGCAGGACAGCAGCGGCTCAGGGGCCTTACCTGCCATCCGCGTTGGGCTCTGCAGGCAGGCGGGGACAGACGAGAGAGGGTTTCACCCAGTGTTCTTGGCTCTGCGGAATTTTCTGCCTCCCAGCCCCGCTCGCCCTCCCCTCCCCGGATAATTAGGCTTCCTAAGAAACTGATCAGATGGGAAACTGCAGGGAATGGTTTGGGGCAGGGATTGTGTAGGAGTTGGAGGGAGGGAAAGAGGATGTAGCTGAAGGGGGAGGACCCTTGCCAAGCAGCAGGCGGTGACTCCCTTCAGAAGGGGAGGGTAGGCAGCCTGGAAATTTAAAGCAGGCCGTGGGTGGCTCTGGGGGAGCTGAGCACCTCAGAGCTTCTCGGGTCCCCTCAAGCAGAGCAGGGGGACGGAGAGGCTGACTGGCACCATTTGGCTTTTCCAAGCCGGGATACTAAAAGGAAGGCCCAGTGGCCGGAGCAGCACAGCCCTGTTGCAGGCCCAGCTCTGCTACTCAGCTGCCCCTTGGTCCCTAAGGCCGCTGCTTCCACATCTGGAGCCCCGTCATTGAAGTACACGGACCTGTTGGGCCAGGGCACCTTTCCGGGTGGCGAGTGCACGGGGAGCAGGTCCCTGCGTGGCCCAGAGCCCCCAACCTGCGCCTGGCTTCTGCCTCACCGGCCAGGCAGCTGTTCTCGGTGTGTCAGCGCTCCGGGTGGCGAGTGGCTGAACCCCAGCGGCCAGCGAATTGCTGTGAGGAGCCACGCTGCTGGTGGAAGGGCTCGCATGGCGGCCACAGTGAGAGGCCTCCCACAGGAAAGTCGGGTCTCCGAGCATGGTGTAAGATGTAAGATGACCAGCGTCCCGCAGACCCGGGTTTGAATCCCAGCTCCACCCCTTCCAGCGGTTTGACCATACACTGACCACCTGACCTGTGAACATCAGTTTTCTAGAGGGAGTTCTCACAGCCAGTTTTCTTTCTTTTTCAAACTTTTCTTTGAGGGATTGCTCCGAGGGATAACATCTGTACATACATTCATACGTCCAAGGAAGTACCTGGATCTTAAGCTTGGGAGTTCTTTGTACACGTTTCCATACAAGTTAACATCCGAGAGGGTCAAGCTGCAGGATTCTGGTCAACACCCTCCCTGCCTGTTTCGAACTTCAGGCGATGCCTGCCCAGCTTGCCAGGAGATGTGTGCCGGCGTGTGTGTGTGTGTGTGTGTGTGTGTGTGTGTGTGTGTGTGTGTTTGGGGCGTGGCTTCTCTCCCTGCTACATGGTCTCTGTCGTCTGTGTGTCTACCCCGCAGGTGCTTCATTTGCCTGTGGACGGTTCCCAGATCTTGACAATTGGTCTGAAACCAACTTTTGACTCAGAACAGGTGTTCAGAAAATTTCTCTCCAGATTTGTTGTTGTTGTTCAATAAAAGGAAGGAGCACGTAGTTCAAATGACAAATTAAGTGCAGAAAGACAAACCACACGTTAAGGCCCCCGCTTCTCAGTGAGATGTACGCCCAACAGTCGGGCATATCCACTGAGGCTTAGCTACGGCTGTTTGGCTTCTTAAAATATTAAAATATTTTCATAAAAAGTCATCATCCTGTTTCCCATATACTTTTGCAACTCTTCATTCAACCTGATCTTTCAAAAGAGTCCCCTTACCTGCAAGTGGGAAGACAGCTTAGGTTCTTAAGGGCAGACCGGAGTGAGCCTGATCACGTGCAAAGGACACAGCCAGCTTCACGGTGATGGTTACTCTGTGAACTTGTGGGCTGCCAGCGCTGGGGCACCTGAGCACGAACCCAGCCCCGCCATCCTACACAGGCAGATGCGGGTCCAGGGAAGGCCTGGGAGCCCCCAGAGGTGACACTGCCACTTCCCCACTTCCCCGGAGGGTCCCACTCTGTCTGGGTCAGCAACAATCTGCCACCCTCGTACCTGCTCCGACTCCCTACTCCGCAAAAAGGGCATGCAGGAACATTTCCAAGGCTCCATTTTCCCTCCCAACGACCCCTAGACCGGACTTCAGCAGTTCTCCAGCCTCATTCACCCCACGAGGCCCCTGGGACCCCAGCTGCCTGTCCCCTTAGATTAGAGACAGCCTGGATTGGAGTGTGCCCCGTGCTACGGGCCTGCTGTGTGGCCAGTCTCCGGCCTTCTCCCCTCCCTTCAGAAAGGGGCCCTGGTGGTGCCAGTGGTTGAGGAACTTGCTCACTCACCGAAAGGTTGGAGGTTCGAGTCAACCCAGCGGCACCTCAAAGGAACACCCCGGGGCTTCACTGCCCCAAGAGCAGCCACTGCAGAGCGGGCTTGCTGGGGGCATGATCTGCTCTGCCACACACACGGGTGCCAGGGGCTGGACTGGAGTGCATGACCTGGTGACATGGTGGGCTGGCAACCACCCGTCGCTCCTTGGGAGACAGGGGAAGCGCTCCACCCCGGAAAGATGTGCAGCCTTTGAGACGGAGGCGCACCCCCCTGCCCCCCCCCCCCCCATGCTGAGGGCTGCCAGGAATCCGAACAGACCCTGTGCACGCAGGTCGGTTGGGGTCAGAAGCGAGCACTTACGCCCATGTGCGTCTGGCTTAGGGCCTTGTCCCCACTCACCCTACTCCACCTCCCCGGGAAGAATGTGGCACGATAAGGTTTACCTGGTACCGGCCCAGGTGGGCCCCTGTTCTCCGTGGTGTTTAGTCACCGCGTGCAGTGCCAGGCACATAGCGAGGGAAGTGGCTGAGCTGGTTGGCTTCCGCCCCACCGGGCGATGAAAGCACCACACGTGCTGGAGGGGGGTGGGGGGGGAGGACTGCCTGGGAGTGCCCTGTTGGCCCAGGGCAGGGTTTGGGGAAGGGCTCCAATCCCTGATAACTGCTTCCAGGGAGAGGCCGGGGCGGGAGTGAGCCACGGTGCAGCGGCAGTGAGTGGCAACGTCATGGAAAATCCTGAGGAGTGGGTGGCCCTGCACCACCTTCTGCCGCCGCCTTCCTGAGCACTTGCCTTGCGTAGGCAGGGTGCCAAGTCCTCCGCGTCCACGTCTCCTCGGTCCTCACCGGACCCTGTGGGCCCAGTCCTTGTTGGATGAATGCGGGCCCTGGGCCCTGGAAAGTTCGTTCCCTACATAACCAGCTGGTGGTTCCGTGGAATTGAGCGGCCGTGAGTCCTAAGGAGGCCAGAGTGGAAAAGCCACCAGAGCCCTTACCGGCTTCCTGTCCTCACTGCACGGTGAGCAGACCCTCGGCCCAGCCTGCTGCCTCCAGAAAAGTCAGGGCAGCGTAAGGGCCAGTGTCCAGGGCGGTATCCCCGTCCGTGCCCATGCAAACGACCCCACTGAGCCCCACTGGGGGCTGTGTCATGACAAGCTTGTTCCTGTGAACATCTCGAGACTTCAGGGGACCATCCTTAGGAGTCGAGAGACAACTGCCCTTCCCCCACCGCCATCCTTCCCTCTGTGGGTCACGCGGGGAGGGGAGCAGGGTTGAGAAATGCCCTCTAGGATGAGCTCCAGTGGGCGCTCGAGTCACCTGCTTGCTAGAATCGGCAGGATCCCTGTCACCAGCCAGATGACCTGGAGCAGGTCCTGCAGCCTCTCTGCACCGCAGCCTCGGTGGTGCTGGGGTGGCAGTGTCCTGGTGGCCCTGCGTGGCTGGGAGGGGTGAGACCCAGTAGGGCTGGCCATTGCTGTGGGTGAGCAGCCAAATCTTAGGCGGGAACCGGGTGGCTCAGGGCTCTGGCCTGCGTGCCATGGGTCGGAGGAGGCATGTGCACCCCACTCTAGGTGCCACGTGCGGAGGACACAATGGGCCTTGTGCAGGCCCAGCAGCCAGGACCGGCCCGGGAGGAAACAGGCACTGTCAAAGACTTTCTTATCTCCTTCCTGGGCACGGGGCAGCGATTTCAAGGGGGCAGGCCAGCTGGCAGGCCAGTTAGGGGCTGGCCTCTCCGCTGCCCAGGGACTCTTGCACTGCTGTGCTGGCTCATCCTGATGGACGCTGGGCCTTCAGCCAGGCTCTCGCCCCACAGCACCTCTGAGCCAGCCCTTGTGCCCTGGGGACAAGCACGTCAGCAGGAAGCAGGCTGTTTCCTGCCCAATGGTGCGACGTGAGGACAGAACTTGGGCTCTGGGGTCAGTTACCAGCTCCGTTTCCAGCTGGCCGTGTGTCTGTGGGCACATTCTCTAAGCTCAGTTTCTTTCTGCCCTTTTAAAACTGATATGTATGTGTGTGTGTATATATATATATATGTTTTATATATAAGAGCAACTGTACATTAAAAAAACATCCCAACCCAGTCCAGTCCTAGGTCATAAGTCCAATGTTAGTCCATAATGTATGATACCAATCCATAAGTCCTCTTCAGACTCACGAAGCACATGCAATGACACCAGAACAGTCACAGGCCAGTGGGTGCAGAATCTTGGGTATCTAGTGGGGGTAGAAGCATCTCAAGACTGGCAGGGACCTCCTGGTGGCTCCTCCAGTTTCCATGGCTCAGGGTCTACCAGAATGCTGCCATGTGTCTCATCAGCTGCAATGTCTCCCAGGGAGGCAACTGAGAGAAATAGTGTCTCCTGCCTCCAAGAAGGAATGACCACATTTCCCAGAATTCTCAGGAGAAGGCCATGCCCACACAGAGGTTTCATTGGTTCTCTCCAGATTGACAGGCTAGACTCCACCCCTACACTTTTAATCAGACCACCCCTTGTCAATTTGACACTTTTATATATATCTCTGTAACCATATGTAATTTTCAAACAAACAAGAATGGAATCATATCTGTACCTAACAGGATAAAACTAAAATGCATACAATTCAACATGTGTCATCTCATTTAAACATAACATTCTGTAAGTGATCTTATGCCTAACAATTGCAGTTAAGTAATATCTAAACCTTTATCCTATAATCCTATAAGTATATATTCTCCCACCAATGAAAGTTTGTAAGCCAACCACTTTATGCCTTTTTTCTCCCATTTGGGGTATCAAATTTCTATATTGGCCACTTATATCAAGCAATCTTTTTTTTTTTCTTTTCTTTTTTTGGTTTTGTGGGCATCATTCGCCCCTGGTGGGAGTAGGAAGCCCAGCCTTGCTTCTGGAGAGCTGCTGATGGATTTGAACTGTCAACCTTGTGGGCCGCAGTCTCCCACACAACCACTAGGCCACCAGGGTTCAGCCCCTAATCATATTTTTCATGATGAAGAATCTTCATTCCAATAGGAACCTTGTCCGCATCCATAAACAGAGTCAAATCAGGACTGGCCATCCATAAAAGTCTGCAGCAACATGCACTAGTTCACAAGCCCACATCACTTCTCTCCTTCTGGTTGGGTTCTGGTCAACTCAGTGGGAGCTGTCTCACTTAGCCTCTCCACAGTGCCCATTGGCTGCCTTGCCTTAGACCATAGTTTCCCAAAGTGGGTGCCATCGCCCAACCCCCCCACCCCCCGCCTCCCCCTGGTGGTGTGTGGAATGATCTAAGGGCATTGTAAAAGCAGAAACCTATACTTTATTCCTGGATTCTGGACTGGAGCACAAAAGATTTTCATTGCTAGGGAGGTCATTAGCAATTTTTTTTTGGGGGGGCATCACTGCCCTCTAGTGGTCATGGGAGCTACCCAGCGCTGCTCCTGAGTGCCACTGCTGGATTTGAACTGCCAAGCCCGCGGGCCGCAGTCCAGCACTCAACCACTTTATGCCACCGGGGCTCAGCCCTTTGTTGTTGTTGTTTGAATTTTTTTTAAGAGGATAGTAGACCATATAAGTTTGGGAACCTCTGCCTTAGACCATGGCCCCATCACAAATTCTCAACAACCCTAGTCCCCTTGTGCTAGGTCATGAACTTCAGACCAGTCAACCCACTCTTGCCTTTTCCTTTAGCTCCTTGTAAACTGAGTCCATGGGTGTCAGTGGTCAGACTCAACTCGTCTCTTTATTACTGTATTTCTTTCACTTCCACTCATAAGGTAGATCCAGGTGTTCACCTAGCAAGCATTTCAGCCTGTCACAAGCTTCCTTTAGCATTCAGCCCTAGAAAGGAGTTGTCTTTAAGGTCCCAGATTCTTTCCAGTTTCTGAAAATAGCCACTAGCTCAAGAGTTCTGAAAAACCAGAGTTACTCTTTCTTCAATGTGTCAGTCTCGCTCTTAGGCACATCTCTTGGAATGCAAATAGCCTGAGTGCTCCAAAGTACTGGGTGGGGCTAATCTTTTCAGAGACTTCCTTCTAGGCACTGGCCTAAATCTGGAGACCAAATTAATGGCTGGAGGCAAGTGGGTTTACAGACTTTCTATTTTCATACTTCCCAATGAACATTTCTGTATATCCTTATATCCACAATAATAAGCATAAGGAATCCGTATAAATAGCATAGAATCAGATACTCAGCTCAATTCTTCTTTTTTTTTATTTTATTTTATTTTTTAATTTTTTTTAGGCATCACTGCCCTGGTGGTGGGCTTAGGAGGCCCGGCCTTTGCTCCTGTGAGCGGGAATTGAACCTCCGTCCCAGTGGGCCACAGTCCCGCGCACAACCACTACGCCACCGGGGCTCAGCCCCACTAAGCTCAATTCTTAACAGTCAAGTTCAGTTCTTATTTAGCTTAAATAAATCCTTATCTAAACGATTCTATCTATCTATACCAAAAATGTGGATTAGGTCTTTGAGAGTATTAAACCAGATCTAGGAACTCTGTCAGCCACTCTGACCTCAGTCCACCATTTTCCTTAAACAGCACAATTTCTGAGGCATTCAAATGGCTATTTCTACCCCTGAGCACAAAATACACATTAATCACATCCATTTTTGCCACTTCAAACAGGAATAACCAAAGACAGCATCCAAAGTAATCAAAACTTTAATTCCCCATATTGTTTCCAGAAAACAACTCAGTAAACTGCAAGGACATATCTGACTTCTGACTAGCCAAAGAAACACTACCACGAGGTAGAAATCAAGCAAACGTCTACTTTCCATCTTTATGATTTAATTCTCTAGTACCCCACACCCAAGGTATCATAATGTGTTACTCCGGGTAGACTAGAGAAACAAATTCATAAGCACGCATATGTGTATAAGAAAGAGTCTTATATACAAGAGCAACTGTACATTAAGAAAACATCCCAACCCAGTTCAGTCCTGGGTCATAGGTCTGATACTAATACATATGTCCAATACCAATCTATAAAGTACTCTTCAGACTCACGAAGCACATGCAATGACATGTACTTTGGAGGATATTTGCATTACAAGAGATCTGCCTTGCTGAGCCCTGGTGGCCCAGTGGTTTGTGGGACTGTGGCCCACAGGGTTAATGGTTCAAATCCAGCAGCAGCTCTTCAGGAGCATGGTTGGGCTTCCAACTCCCACCAGGGCAGTGATGCGAGAAGAGAAAAAAAAAAGACCTGCCTACGGTCAAGATTGACAGATTGAAGGATAATCACAGGCCAGTGAGTACAGAGTCTTGTGTATCCAGTGGTGGTAGAAGCAGCTCAGTGCTGGTGGGGGGGGAGGGGTCTCTTCATGGCTCCTCCAGTTTCCAGGGTTCAGGATCAAACTGCATGCTGCCATGTGTCTTGTCAGCTGCAATGTCACCTAGGGAGTGACAGAGAGATAGTCTCTTCTGCCTCCAAGAAGGAATTCCCACATTTCCCAGAATTCTCAGGGAAAGACCATCTGCAGCAGATCATCAATTTTACATGGAATGACTCATCAAGCCTCCCTGTGTCTTGACCTGTTTCCACCCTTTTTTTCTTTTCTTTTTTTTTTTTGCCTGGCTCCCTTTTGTTGGAAGTTTTTCTCTCCCCTCCACCAAGTTTACACCTTGTCCCCCTCTCGCCTGTGCACACAAAGACCCTGCCCCAGTAACCACAAAGTCTGTTTCTTTTGGTGTGAAAGCCTTTTCTTGGCTCTGTGTAATGCGTGGCTGGTTTTTACTTGGCATGATGTCCCCCATATTGGGGGAGGTTGCACAGATGCGTCACCCTTTTTGAGGGCTACATAGTATTCCATTGTGTGTCCGAACCAGCGTTGATCCACCCTTCCACGGAGGGGCGTGGGTTAGATTGTTTCCGTCTGGTGTTTTTTAGCTTGTGTGAATAATGCCGATGTATCTGCTTGTACTGTGGCTCTTACGTTTGTAATCCTGTCTGACCAGGGTCACCAGGAGCCTGGATGGTACCCTGATGTTTCCAGTTGGGCTGCAATCCGCATGGTGTCCGCAGTTCAAAAACTACCGGCAGCGCTGCGGAAGAAAGACTGCACTTTAGACTTAGAAACCCACAGGGGTCGCCACGAGCCCGCATCGACTTGATGGTAGTGGTGTGTGTTTTGGGTATATGTAGATCAGTGGAAGCCCTGGTGGCATAGTGGGGAGCAGGTGGGCTGCTGGCTCAGAGGTCAGCAGTTGGAGACCACCGCCCGCTCTACAGGAGAAAGACAGGGTGCTCTATACCCGTCCATCAGCAGTTACACTCTTGGGAACCCTGGCCCATCGGGTTGCTGTGAGTCGGCACTGACCCGATGGCCGTGTGTTGGAAAGGGATGGCCAGACCCTGCGGTAACTCTGGACCCAGGGTTCTTGAACACGCTCCAGACCCCTGTGCCCAGGGCTTGTACCGTTCCCAGTCCCATCAGCTGTGTATGTAAAGAATCCAATCCCTCTGTGCCAATCTCTCCTGCCTTGGTTACTTTCTGGTTTGGGGCTTTTAAAACTTCTGACTCTGCTCTCACTGCTGGGGTGTGAGGCTCGATTTCTTGTCTGGGAACTGGAAAGAGCCATGTCTCCCTCGCAGTTTTGGAGGCTACATGAGGGCACTTGGGATGCCCCGTGTGCCCTCTCCACGGAGGGAGGGCAGCGCAGGCCCAGCGGGAATTGCCCCAGGCCTCCTCACCAGGGTGCCAGAGAGCTCCTGCTTACCAGCCCTGGCAGGGCACACACAGGACCGGGGTCTATTGGCATTGCTAGGGCTCTTGGAACCCAAGGTTTGGGGTTGGGCGAGGTGCTGCCCGGGGTCGGGGCTCCTGCCCCCTGCCCATTAGTACAGCAGCAGCCCGGTGATCAGGAGACTTTGGGCTGGGAGCCAGAGCTCCGGAGAGAGCATCAGGCCCGAGTCCCTTCCCCTCACTGCCTTCGCTCCCTCCCCAGCAGTGCGCGTGAGGCTGGCAGTGCCACGGCAGCAGAGGGCTGTGCAGAGAAGCACGCGGTGAGAGACAGCACATCCCTGGGACGTGTTCAGGAAAGGGTGTGTGTGTGAGACACAGAGAGAGGGAGAGAGGAAGAGGGACACAAATGGAGAGACACAGAGATTGAGGTTTGGAAGAGCTCCTGAGGAAATGATAGTGTGACGGCGTGTGTGTGTGTGTGTGTGTGTGCGCGCGCGCGCGTGTGTGCGTGTGTGCGCTTGCCATGACCGGTGTGGACTCGCATTGGAGTAGCTCGGTCTGGGTGAAAGTCCGGTTCCAGCGGCACCTTGCTGTGTGGGCCCAGCCAATTCCTGCCTGTCTCTGGGTTCTGCTCTTCGAATCTGTGAGCTGGACGGGTCGGAGTGGGTGGTCGCAAAGGCCCTGCCTTTTCTAACCTTCTTGCTGCCCCTTCCCTCCCCCAGGCGAGGCCTGGCCTCCCAAGGCTGTACCTTGTGCCCTGAACCCTCCTGGCACCTGGGCCTGAGGTGGCGGCGGCTTTTCTCTGCAGTGTCCTCTAAAGGGCAGCTCCTCCGAGCATGCTCTGCAGTGCATCCACCCACTCCATCTCCTGACCCTGGGGGCCTGAGGAACAGGACTGTCAGCTGTGGAGAGAGAGAATGTGTGTGTGTGTGTGTGTGTGTGTGTGTGTGTGTGTGTGTGTGTGTCGGGGGTGCTGTGAGATGAAGAGAGGTCTTCTAAGCATGCCTTCTGCATCTCTCACCTTCCCTGTGCTTGGCCAGCTGGGCTGCTTTTCAGAACATATGCACGGGCTACTCTCAGGACACCCCCAGAAGTGGGTGCCTCAGGTCCCTATGTCAGGGGATCTCTGACTCCGCGACTCGGAGTGAAGTGCATGCCAGGGAGGTGCAGCTGGAGAAGGCAGACCCAGAAGACCAGGCCTTGTGCTCTCTCCTACCCATGGGGTTCCACTCTCCCCCACCCCCCGCCGGCTAAAGACTGATCCCCGCAGGCCCTTTGGGGAGCTCCCTCAGGAGACTCCTTTCCATGTTCTTCCAGCTGCCTCCCTTCCCGCCATGCTCCTCCATGTCTCTAACCCTGTGTGTGGCGCCGTGTGAAGGAAGCCTTCTCCCTCGGCCTCAGCACCCCAGAGCAGCTGCCCGCGTGCAGACAGACACTCCAGCCGTGGGGCCGTCCTCTTGAGGGGCCTGCTGGCAGGGCTGGGCAGTGGCTTCCCCTCCAGCTGGAGGCCCTATTTCTCTGGTTCTATAGCACTGCTCCTCCGGGTGCTTCTTGAGCTCAGGGCAGGCTGGGCTCTGGAGGGCAGGCCTGCCCCTCTCCCCAAGAACCAAGAGGGCCCTGCCCACCCCACCCCCGCCCTCCGTCCCATGCTGCCTCTGCCTTTTCTGGAAGTGGGGTCTCCCTGCTGTTCCCTTGCTGGGGGTGCTCTTTCTGACTCTGCTTTGCTCCAGGCATTTGCAACTTCACTCAGTCCTTCTTCTGCACAGGCGGGGCTGGTCCCGTGCTAGAAGCAGCAGCTGAGACAGGGCAGTAAGTGCTGGAATCTGCCGGGGCTACAGGGACGTCCAAGTCCAGCCCGGGACAGATGACAGACCCGCACTCTGTACACAGCCCCGCGCTGCCGCGTGTGATTTTGGTCTCAGACTAGACGTGTTCTGGGCCGACCTCCCGGCGTGGGCAGAGAGGGAGGGTACCACAGAACCCAGCTTTGTCCAGCTGAGCTCCTCAGTCAGATGTCAGCCGAGCCGGAGCGGTTCTCTGTGCGCATCCCAGGATGGGGAAACTGAAGCCAGAGAGAGGCAAGAACTTGTTCAGGGCACCCTGTGCCTTGGTGGCAGGATCTAGACTGGCATCTTGGTCTTCTGGTCCCCAGTCTGGGCTTGGCCAGGCCCGTCCTCTCTGCAAACGAAGCCGTCTAGTCTCTCAAGGACTTGGTGGGCTGGGGCAGGCTTGCCCCCTGCTGGAGTCGGAGGGAGGCAAAGCAAGCTGCCCACATGGCTGGGACCTAACGGCTGTGCGGCTGGACAGCCCTTGCCCCCCCTCCCGGTGCTGAGCCCCAGTGACCAGCGCCATCTGCCTTGACTCCTCCCCGAGGCATCTGCAGACAGGACTTCCACGTCATCCTCCAAGCAAAGCCTTCCACTGGCTGTGCTGTTCCCTCCTCTCCCCCCGCCCCCTTTCCAGGGCATGTCAGGCCTTTCAGCCTGGGTTGCGTGAGTCAGCAACGCTGGGCTTGTGACCGGACTCTCCAGGTGACCCTCTCTGAACGACTGCACCTCATCTATTGTCCACTGCCAGAGGGGAGCTGCCGCTTGAGGGCCACCCGCCTGGTGACCTCTGCAGCCTCGCTGTCATTCGCTCCCCAAGAGCCTTTCCCCTCTGCTGCGGCCTTTCTGGAGGCTGCGTGGAAAGCCTTCCTGGTGACTCCACACAGCCCCCGCCCAGGCTCAGGGCAGCCCCACTCGGGACGCGTGCGCCAAGCTTAGCGCTCACGTGAGTGCGCACAGCAACTCCGCCCACTGGGGCTCAGTGAACAAGCCTGGATTCTTGCCACGTGCTGGGGCTATGCCAAGATCTGGAGAGTCAAAGATGAGCCAGACAGGGTTCGAGTCCCCGAAGACCTTGCTTACAGCCGAGGGGTGCAGGGTGGGCGGGGGGTGGGGTGAAGAGACAAGCGTACCCCCCACACTGGGTGATCAGACTCTCACTAGAGACTTGTGCATCCCAGGTGCTGCAGGGCCACCACGGAGCCCAGAGAGACTCTGCTTTCTGACGGGTGAAAGGAGCTGCTGGGTGAGGAGACCCTTGCAGGGGGAGCGTGTCTCCTCAGGGGGCAAGGAGGTGGTGACCCTGTCTAGTTGTCTAGGGCTTCTATAGTGGAAGAAGCACGAGTGGATGGCTTCCACAGAGCGCCTTAGTGTCCCACATTTTCGGAGGCCAGCAGCCTGACTCAGAGCTCCAGCTCCCCGTGGGCCCTGGGGGAAGGGCTTGTCTCTTCAGCATCTGGTGTGCTGTGTGTGTGTGTGTCCCACCCCCCACTGATGCTGCTTTCACCCGCTTGATCTCTCATATCTCAATAGAGATTGATTTAGGACACACGCATGTTAATTCTGTCTTATTAGTAGCAGAGATAACCCATTCCCAAATGAGATTATAGTTGCGGTGGTTAGAGTTGACAGCGTGGATTGGGACAGGGGAGGGGGACACACACAGTTCATAGCACCCACCTGGACAGTCTGCTCAGCATTGCCCCATCGTGATCTAGAGGTCCTTACAGGACCTTGCGTGGTCACTGAGGCCAGAAGGCTGCCCATTCCTCAGGGCCGGTGGGCGGCGGGCCTGCAGCGCACCAGGCACGATGCTCTGGGGGGGCGGGGCAGCGACTGCAGCCGGGTCGTCCCACATGGTGTCTGCATTCTGGTGGTGCACATGGGAGGTCAGGCATGTAAGTTCGAGTCCACCCACAGACACTTCAGAACGGCCTGGAGATGACCTTCCCCAAACCCCAGGCCCTGAAACCTGCCCAGAGAACACGTGCACTTTTATCTCAGCTTGCCAGGGCTTCCCTGTGCCAGAGGAGACTCCACAGCCACTGGCTCCTCGTGGCCAACAAGGGCCTTACTCATGACTTCCTACTGGCTGCCTTGACAGGCTTTGGAGCTGCAGGGCCCTGCCTCCAGTCAGTTCCCCCAGGCTGCCCCACCCTGCACCCCTCTCCCCTTGTGAGTCATCCCCCACTTCATTGCTTGGGGACTTGACCCAAGGCCTTCCTGTGGGGGATGGGGGGTGGGGAGACCCAACCCGAATGAAATGGATTCACCAGATGGGTCTGGGTTTTCTGCTGATTGAGGACACCACCGACTAAAGACTCAGAAGGGCCGTTCCTGTCCTGGGTGGGGCCGAGCTCCTGAAATGGGTCCTTGAGACCCAGGCAGAAGACTGGGGGTGACAGATGGGGGAGCCTCTGAGGCTTTGCAGCGCTGGCATGGGCTCCTTGGTTCTTGCTCCAGACCTGGCCCCAGTGTTAACTCTTGCTGTGCTGTCTTCCTCCAGGCCACCTGGAGGCTCGTGGCCCCGGGGACAGTTGAGAGAGCCCTCTGTCCCGCAACTCACACTCCCACCACAGTCTTGCACCAGCCACGTGGGTTCTGTGCCTTTGAAACCCAGCCTCGGCCCCTGCCCTCTAGGAAGCTCCCGGTCACCTGCTCGGTCAGCCTTCCCAGGTGACGTGCCGGGATGCCAGGCGTAGCCCCGCCCTGGGTTTCAGAAGTTCAGGGTGAGGAAGAATTTGCCTTGCTTGGGCAAAAAGGTGGCATAGGGGGGCTTCTGACAACTGGAGTCAAAGAGTTCACAGGGATGGGAGAGGTACTAGGAGATGGGACTCGAAGGGGGAGGGCTGCTCATCAGTGAGGGGGATTTGTACTTGGTGCTCGGCGTTAGGAACCCCTGACCCAGAACTCCTGGATGAGCACGTACCTGCCACCGCTCTCCTGCTCGGTGTCCTTGCAAAGATTCCGTTGGTCACTGCCGGCTGATCCTGCGTCCTTCTCGAGGGCTCTTCTGGCACCCAGTCCCCTGCTGGCCCCCGGGGCATTTCTGTGCCTCCTTTACCTCCGTGCTTCCTCTGCCTCTCTGTGGTGAGCAGGGCCCTCACTCTGTGTCCCTCGTTGA